>KI921342.1:7245-19984 GCA_000473525.2 Anopheles melas
TAGGCCATACGCCCCGTTGGAGATTAAATAAATAATAATAATAATTAATAATAATAATAATAATAATATTTACGAGCACTAGGAAGTAAAGACCAGTTCAACTAGTATGGAACGTATTAGACACACCTTCAGGCTAATGATATTGTAATAAGTAGATTCTAATGCCAAATTATGTCTATATTCAATGAGCTCCACACTTCCCCTCATTATCGAACCTCTTCAACCAACACTCCACCACCATTCCCTCCAACAACAATACAATAAAATACCAATAACAACACAACATGCACCGGAACCGGTTCACCATTGTTACCAGCCTCATTAAGAACCACAACAGTGCCATTACCTTCCCTAGAATATATTCTTTTCTGTTTACAGCAGTTCAAACACGTTCCATGCATTAAACAAACGAACGGTGGCCTCTCACAACTCCTTCCTCCCGCATGCCTCAAAGGGGTCACAGCCCCATTGGCAGCAGGTTACGCGCAGTCCGTTCTGCGTCAAATTAGTGGCCGAAATTTATCGTTTCAATGTTCTTTCGCATAGCGGTTCCCCAGTCGCCCCAACCGCCCTGCCCCATTTCCGATATCGAAGCCCAACGAATCCGTTTGCGTCAGTGCGATAATGACGCTAGTGGGTAGTGCGCTCCGGTGCGAATGAATGAACAACCGCTAGCCGCTCCTCACACCGTGCATCGGACGTTTCCGGCCAACAATAACAAAAAAAACCATAACCTCACATACACACACACACACACAATCACACATTCCTTCAGCGTTTCCCGGTACCGGAAGACAAAGAAAAGCTTCGATAATTACGATTGACACTTCATAAAGTATTCAACGGTATGGTACACCGTTACGCTTCCTGTACCGTCCCGCACAATGTGCCTCCAGGCGAGTCGAGCATTGAAAAGGGGGGGGAGAATGAATACGGTTCGCCTGAAGGGCTTTGATATTGTATACGCCCGTACACCGAGAGACGCAAGGTCGTATGGTGGAAAACGCTTTGAAGCATCCTTTCGACAGGTTCCCGTTTGTAAGGACAATGGTGCCTGCCCCGCCCGTGTAAGAATGTGTCTTTGTGCTCGGTGCTTTCTTTCTTCCGCTTCAGCTCCATCACCACCCTTCCCGAAGAGTGAAATTGGCACCGAAATGAGTGGCCATAGACTCAGCGCTTTAATGCACGTCCAATTAGATAAGCACGTTCGTAGCGAAGGCTCAGCGGACGCCGGCAATTGACAGCGAATGCATGCCGGTTTGGAGCGCCTTTTCTAGAACACATTTCCACAAATGAGTGCTCGTCACGGGAAATGAGCGTGGCGAAATGTGGCTCCCACCATTACTGTAACGCCTGCTGCAACGAAGAAGCATCGTTCGATGGGCGGTTTGTATTCGCCCTTCATGTATGTGTGCATGCTGCAGCCAGATACGCGTTGTTGTTTTTTTATCCTTTTACGTCTCCCTAACCAAACTGCAAGTAAACGAGAACCATTCAACCATCGCCGAGGACGGACACATCATCCAGGCAAACATTTGTGGCTCCGTTCACCCATTCGCGTCACGTCTGGATCGATTGGATGGGGTGGTTGTTGTTCTTGCTAGTGCAGCACCAAAACGTTCTATCAAACCGATTGCCAGCAGCCCCCTGGACCACACATACACATCGGGTATCGTGTGAACATTCGGGCCGCTTCTGGGTAACCGGCTGCGATTGTGTTTGAAATCAAATTAAATTGCTCTTTCTGCTGTCGGCCGGTTGGGACCAGAGCCTCAGGGTTGTCGTTTGCCAAAACACGGAAGAAAAAACAAGAACACCCCTTTTGCTCTCTTCCTCTTACAACTGTAAGCTTTGTAAGCGTCGTCCGATGGCAAAAAAGATGCTACAAAACTCGATCTCAGATTTTTTTTTTTTTGGAACCCGAATTCCTGGGCTAGCATACACGCAACAGTATCAACCATTGCGGGTGCTCCCGGATACAGAACGTAGCATCAAACACCCACCCCATCATATGACATACACTCAATGTGCAATGACATTTAGGTGCTGATTCATGCAAAAACCAGGTGCTTGTGTGTGTGTGCTTTCCATGCACTTCAATGGTTCTCGAATGGTTCTCGTTCGACCGGAAGGTACGATTTCTTGCCAGATGCTACCGTTACTGTCCGTTGGTACTGGTGAAGGTAACAAACACGAACGAAACGATAGCCACACTTGGACTTTCGGCAGCGGTTAAAAGGTGGAAATGGTAAATAGACTAAGTGCTGATAGGTGACATTTTACATTTCCCAGCCAATCAAAGCACCAATCGAATCTGGATGTGCTGACGGGTGCTAAATTTGTTTCCCGATGATCAGGTGGATTATTTAAATGAGTTTTTTGTGCATGCCTTGGTTGTATGTTTAGCGTGGAAGGATTTGAGATACGTTTTTTTTAATATGAAATTTACTACGATCAATAAAAAGAGAAGGGAAAGGTAAGAAGTGATCCAATTTGTCATATAATTTCCCTTCCATCTGATCCTCGATACTCCTGGCAATGGTCAATTGTACAAGTTGACTACTTAGTGTCTAAGTTTGATAGTTCCATAATGCAGTTCAAACCTTCTGATATGAACTAGCTCCGCACGATCGGACATTTTTAAGGCCATTTTCAAGGGGAGGCTCTATTGAGATAACATTTCGGCATCAACATCTAAGACTAATTAATAACAGAAGAATGCTAGAAACTGAAGAAAATAAAAACTAACTCCACTTTATCAAATATTTTGAAAGTTCATCAAAGAATTGTAGTAATTGTTGTATCATTTTCAGTTTTCGTTTCATCCTTCCTTTTGAAAAAACTCATAATTTTCATATCATACAGTATCATACCTAACATCGAACGAACCATAACTCGCTTGGAGCACCGTTTCAAACTTGTCTACCTAATATCCGTTTTTATGTGGTCAGTATATCAATGTATTCTATTCTCCATACCACCAACCATTCTTCATCCTCACCATCCTCAGCGAACGGATATCCGACTACAATAACTACCTCCAGCAGCACTTAAGTTGCGTTTGTCAAAGTTATTAGCCTACCTCCAAAGCAAACCCATCCTTACCCCATTGTGTAAGCCCGAAATCCTCCGTCGCTGGCTTCGATGCAACGCTGAATAGCATATGTTAATCCAATGTCATTCCATCCAACCCCGATCGAGAGCTTCTTCCGAGAGCACCGCAAGCAATGTACACTGCCAAGTACTGTCATCACTATCGCTACACTGCGGCAATCCAGTGCAAACGCGTATGGCGTGTGGTCAGAGCGTAACCACAACAACCACGGTGAGCAAACGGTGCCTTCACAGCAGCATCACTCCTGCAACTGCTGGCTGGCTGTACTGTGTGTGCTGCTGCTATGTCGCGATTGGCACGAAGTTTGTTATCAACATCCGAGCCATTCAACAAACGTAATATAGCAGAGCAACTACTACTACGGCGACGCTCCTTCATTACTGCCCGTGCTGATAGCAAACAGTGCTCGACGCGGCTACCATGGTCACGAGAAGCAGCAAAGCTGCACATTAAGCGAAACTCGTTATCCCACGACAAGCGTAAACCAAGCGTGGGGTTTTGCTCGGGAACTTTCAGTGCAGTGCAGAAGCAGTACCATTGCGCTTCAACAACATGCAGACATTTATCGACAAATCAACTTGCATACATAATCGATAAGCGGTGCGGGGTCTGCGGCTTGCACTCTTGTGTTCTCGCGGCCCAGCGTTGACAGGGACGGTTAACAAACTTTTCGGCTGACAACTATGAATATCATCTCTGATGGATTATCTCGACCGTGACGACGGGCGGTTCGCCCCTACACGAACTGCACTGCACGTACATCGATCCGTGGATGTCGAGCATCTTTCCAAATGATAATTCCATTGCTCTATCCCCGACTCTAGACCACGGGAGGGTAAAATAAATAATCCCCATCTACGGGGGGCGTACGGTGAAAAATCCATTACTCTTTGTTGACGTAAATTATGCAACAACGCTTCACTGACTTTACCCAAAACTAAAATCCGATAAATCACAACGACAAAGGATGGGTATCGTGTTGCCCAGGGGTTATGAGAAAAATGCACATAATCCCCCGTAGAATTAAATTATTTTTCGAACTAGTGAGTTTTGTTTTTATTACTTCAATGGACAACAACACCACGCTTTAGCTTATCTGATAGAGCAGCAACAGTCCGATCGATATGTTTTCTATCGCAGTAATTTAAATAAAATTATTACTCGACTCTGTTTCATTCAGTGAGAAAGAACTTCATTTACATTGTAAATAACATATAAAGCAATGTTATTTGTTTTGCTATAAAAAACAAGGCATCAAAATACAAAAAAAAAATCCCTTTAAATCCTATTGAAACATTTTACAAAGTAACGTAATAAACAAACAAATGCCAGCACAAAACATTAACTTATTCGAACTTATCACATTCATTTCATAACAAAAGCATTTCAGCACTTTGTTTTTCAGAGTTTTGTAAATGAAGTTAAACCAATGGTATGTTTTGATACACTGAACAATTCCTTGAAATGCTGAAGCAATTAATTTATGGCACAACGGAAGGATAATTATCACAACAAGTATCTATAAAGTGTAACCACCATTGAGCGACCAATTGACCAAATACGACTGGATAAATAACCACAGTAATGAGCTCATAAATATCGTTTGAATTTTGCAAACCCACATTCTAACCTTGCCCACATGCACTCGATCGGTACTAATACCAACCACACCAGCAATCCCATGCACTCTAAACATTTGCATTGCAACACAACAGGAACGGTACAGGCTTACAATTCGCCCCACGTAGCAATTGCAAAGCTGAACATCAAGCGAAACGAACGCCAGTGCATGGTAGCTTTTTGGAGCAGCTAACACCACCGAGCACGGCAACAGCAACCATCCAATGCAGGTATGGACGGATATGCTAGTACCATGGAATGGCAGTTTAATCAAGCCCCAATTTCCAAATCATCATTTTGACACGTACGACTCCCCGAGAACGTCACCGAACTTTGGGGAGGTGCGAATCGATCGATCCATGCCACTCGGTTTCGGTTTGACGGGCGTAGAGCTATAATAGCTGTAATGAAACACCAATTTACAGCCTCTCATCGCCATCTCGAATGACACGCACTGGTGGACACTGATAGCTGCGAGTTTGCTCTAATTGGTTACTGTTTTCGGGACAGAATCTGCTGTCTGTAATTATCCTTTTCAAACTTGATACATTTCTTGAAAAGATGGAGCTTTGAGCGATGATAATGCACGAAATTGAATTAACCGTTGGTTGATGCAATAGGAGAACCAAAAAGTTTAAAGAATTGCCAAATAGTCTTTGTATAACTTCAAATTTCAGTGAGTTGATTAATAGTAGAGCAGAAAACTAAAGAAGTTGCTTGGTTAAACAAACAATTAATAAACAAATACAAAACGCTATGATCTTATTGGTATTTCCAATACATTCCAAAGGTTAACATATGGTTAATTGGGTGGAAAGAGTAAAATTTTTAATTATATTTTATAATTGGATTGATTGGTCAAACAAATTTATGAATCACTGAGCATTTAGCGTATATATTTTATACACGTTATACGTAATTTAGACATTTTATAGTTCAATAATCATAAATAATAAAGAAACTGTATTAAACGGACGCTGTCAACGCTGTGCGCTGAACAACGGAACTGCAACGCTCTGATGCTGTTTATCGCGGGACTTTTTGACAATCGGATCGACTCGCCAGCGCTTCTTTCGAAGCACAACGTGTATATCCCGCCGAGATCGCTCCCAATTAGGACGCTACTCGACGTAGAGGAACGCTGCATTCGCTTTGGCTCCTCTGATCCGTTTATTTGTATGTGCCGTGAGTTCAATGTCATTTGAGATGGTCATCATCCTGACGTGTCACAAGCCGCATTGTTAAATAGTATCCGTGCCATTCGACCGTCTACGTGTCAATTATTTTAACTTAAGAATAAACGTGACAAATGATGACTGAAACGAGACTAAACCATGTACATATGTAATGTATGTAACGAAATTCACTTAAATAGGGTTAACGAACCGCGGTTGAATTTTGATCAATACACAACAAATTCTTTCATCTCCGTCTAGTGCATCTGGTTAGATAGCACAATTTTATCTGCATTTATAAACTTTCCTTTATGTGGCAAAAGATTGATCAATATATTTCAAAATCCTTTCCCATCTTAACATAAACACCGGTTTTGTTACATATCAGTTATAGAAATCTTAGAATCACTTAGTAATTATCATCTATCAACACATTCCATAACAGCTTCCATCAGTCCTTCAACTGGCACCGATCGCGCACCATGACTCCTTCAACTTGAACCGTATTAAAAAAAACGTATACCAATTTCACCGCCCTTACGCCGCACTACAAGCATTCTGGGTGTACAGTAATCGGAATCCTCGGTTAGCTACGTCCGGCGTCTCATTCCCATTGGTCACCGTGTACACGACGAACGGCCGGGCGCTTGCTGTTGAAGTGGACGGTACTGAAATGGTTAACATTTCGGCTTCGATCGTACCGACCCGCCGCCCTGACCCATACTTACACGTGACGCCCGGAAATCCAAGACCACAGAACCGATCCGCGGTCAGACCGGTAGGGTTCGGTATAATGATGAAATCCGTCGTACAGGCCGCCCCGGTCACACTCAGCATGGCCGAACCGAGCAGAGTTGGATCGATCACGATCGCATTGTCGGATAGCGTAAAGGCGTATCGATCGTTTGGAGGCTGTAAACAAAAGATAGTTATAAAGATGGTAAAGCAGAACCCGTTTTAGGCAGAACCTTCCGGTCCACAAATATCCTTACCAGTGAATAGCTAACAGAGCACTTTGCCGCGGCGGGTCGTATGCAGATCCCATAGTTTGTGTTCGCCAACTGCCGACTGCCCCGTGCACCGATCGTGTTGAGGGCCGGATTCTCACCCAGCCCATAGTTCAAACTGCTGATCTCACCCGTCTCATCCGTGTAGTACTGCAAACACCCAACCGGGGCCCGTTCCGCACTGGCACACGCAATCTGTGACAGTTCGATGTTCCACAGCCGATTGAACGACTCGTCACCGTTGGTAGCAATGCGGAGCGAGATAGGGCTGCTGCCGGCGAAATTGAGGTACAGATGTTGGCCCGTGTTTTCACCACAGATTGGCACTATGGCCGGGCTGCCACCCACGATCGTCAGTCGATCAGTCGTGCACGAACCATCGCCCGTCGGTTGGGAAAGCGTTAGCGAACGGAAGTCAATACGAAGCTGACAAATACCGCTGGAAGGGTTGACCGTAAACGTGCAGCTGAAAGGTGAAAAAAAACGAACAGTTCTCTCTTGAGTAACATACACATCCAGGGCGTCTCAGAATCTGTTGGACTTACGTTCCACCACCATTGTATGGGCCCGGGAAGCCCGAGTTTGTAAAGTATGTACTATTGAGGTTCGTAGAGCCCCCGCAGGATTTCGTATCTGCCAAAATGATGGTACATGAAGGGTAAAAAATCGCAAGCCTTGCTACTTCCGGCCACTGCAATACTCACACACACAGCAGACGGCCTGATTCGTGCGGGAACTGCACGACCCGGACGCTAGGCCACCGTTGTCCTTGCACTCGCCCGCAATCAGACAGGTTCCGGATAGGCCCGAGGGTGACGTGCACGGTACGTTCGCAATACGGCCAATCGTGTAGAAGGGAAAAACTACACTCGAAAAAAAAAACAAAAACAAATAAACAAACCCAAAAACCCCATCAAAACGAAGAATTGGAGTCGATTTTTTGAACGAGTAAAACATTGTATGTGAAATAGCTCTGCACGGCAGCTATCGGAGGCTCCTGTTCGTTCTAAACGTGAAATATTTCAACTCTTATCTGCCGGCACCGTAAAACAACCGCGTCCCGCTGGACTTTATGATGAACTTGTGGGTTATATCAATGGAATGGAATGGACCTCGCTCCCACGCACGTGCCTTGCACGTGCATTCCAATGAAAAACATTGGAACAAAAATACTAATAACTCAAAAAACGTTGTTTTTTTTTTCTATTATGTTTAGAACCGTTCTGTGGTATATTACAACTTTTCCCTTATCATGACAGCGCCATGCGACATCAAACATAATGAAGTCTAGTTATGACAAAGGCTTAAAAATATGCAATAACATTTGTTGTACTGTGCGTTTTATTTGATTTGAATTTTGTCCTAGAAATCCTCTTTTGAATTTGTATGCCATGATCATATCATTGAAAGCTGTTTCCAAGAGATGCGTATTAACATTTCTTATACACAGCACGCAAGCTTTATTGGGGAATTCATATGAATTGAAAATGCAGGTTTTGTACAGATGAATTCATCAATTCATACACATCAAAGTCATTTTCACGAATCAAGTCGAACCACAGCATGACAGTGACACCAACCAATCGTACCCAGGTTTTTAGATCAAACAAGTTGACTACTTTGAAGGTAAAAGCTTTATACAATTCATCAAAAGTGTGTCAAACATTAGTTTCAACGCACAAATCAATATTGAACTCATTATCTATTCTGAGATATTGCACATTGGTTGTTGATTGAAATTCATTTTTAATGCATCAATTAATTTCCATCATTCAAAGTCCACGTGCCTCGTTTGTTTAGAGTTAACGTGTTTTTTTTTCTTTCAAAAAGCTCCACAGAACAAGCCGTCTTTGAATTGTTATGTTCAGTTCAACCTTATTACTATCTTTCAGCGCCAAATTCACGACGTAGAAAAATATCACACCTAACCGAGAAATTAAAAAGTGGCACACTACACTCCCTTGCCAAATTTCCTCCTTTCGGGCGCCACAGATTTTTGCACCGATTTGTGCCATTTTCCACTCCATCGCACCACCATCACCATCCTCCACTCAACTCACATCTTCCACTGCGTTGCGCTCCCGCCTGCACCACATCCAGCTCGTTACTCCCAATCACGTCCATTACATTTGACCATTGCTGTACGGCGCAACAGCTTCTGCTTACGTGCAGGACACTGAGACAGAAAACCACCAACCACACGTGCATCCTTGCACTGGCGTAAGCGTAAATAATTAAACACACACACACGCTGTCTGTAAGACTCACAGGGCCGTTGCCTTGCAATGCGACAAGCGCCTACAGTTGGCTCCAATCCGAGCACGGTCCCACCAATCCAATCCGAGAACGGCCACAAGACTGGTGGCCACACAATGTTCGGGCCGCAGTGTCTTCGAGCTTCCGAGTCGTTCCGCTCCGGAAACGAACGAAGGCGCTAATTTCCACTCCCGTGTGCGTGTGAAACGTTTACGTTCAGGTCAGTTATCGCAGGGCAAGAGAGAAGTCGTACGAGTTACCTATACGAGTTCTTTCTACAGACGAGCGATATGAAGACGTTAAGATCGCACCAATCGTTCCGTTTTCTTCCCCACATCGGCCAAGAGCAACGGTTTAGAATAGGAATCGAGTATGGCGAAACGCATGATTGATGGACTTTCTTTTTTCACGCGTCGGAACGGAGAGTGAAAACACACCCCTCACGGGGAAGGTGTCTTGGCGTGTTTGCACGACCGATTAGCTAAACTGCCGACGGTGCTCTTGCGACGATTCCATCCATGAATGTGGGTCAGTTGGGCTCTAGATTTAGAGCACCTGAAGTCATCTGCAGTACCTGCATACGTCACACCATGACAACGTAGGTACTGGAGTGCATCTTCTCCGGTTTCAATCGCTTATCTCGAACACCAGCAAATATACTAAGCTCATACCATAAAAAAGCTTTCAGTTGATTATTCTCAAACATTTGTGCATGACAATCTCTTCCTTCACAATAGTCATGCGCCTTATCTTTACATCTTCCAGTCGATTGGACACATCATTCTCAAAACCAGTCCTTCTTCTTTTACGCACTTTTCTATTCAATTATTGTCGTCTTCAACAATTGCGAGAACATTGTGCAAACGATTCAGTTTTTTTTTATTCCAATGAAGATAATTGATTTTAGATAACCGCTTTATGTTTTGCTGGTTTTTGCGTCACAAATATAGCTTTTCTATGCTTTATTTCATTCGGCACAGCGGTGTCCTAGAGGCCCCTTTTCACAAAGTCATCATTATGATACGTTTGCTGAATGGCTTTGTTAACCAACAAAAAAAAACTCCATAAAAATAATCCCTCCATCCTCGAAACTGACGTGTTGGGGTAGGTGAAAAGAAGTATGTTTCGATTCGAGAACAACAGTAGCACACACGCAAATGTGTCAAGAAAAGGCCCCAATATGCGTTTAAATCATACTCCACACTGCCCACAACGGCCAACCGTATCGGCTGCGGTTTTTTTATTTTTTCTTCAGTATCTACAGTGTTGTAGAACCAACACTGAACCACCGAGAGCACACGGCAAAAAAGGCATCAAATTTAGAAGTCAGCATAAACCAGCATCTCCACCACTACCACCAGTACTACGGCCACCTGCAGGGAGTTTATTTGTTTTGATCTCATACGCCATAAATACACTCTCACAATGGTGGTCTCATGAAATACACTTACCTTTCCTAGTTATGCCCTCCCATCACTGCCACTTGCCACTACCGGAAAATTCTCACCCAAAACATACACACATGTGTATGTGTACCGAACCTGCACGCTTCCCTTTAAACGATATTAGAAGGCAAAAGAAAACGAAAACGGAAGGGACTTGGTGCGGATCCTGCTAATCCACTTGATGGGATTCTATATTTCATGGACGGATTGGTGGTAGGGTTTTTATGGCATGCTTCGCGTTGCGTCGTCTGCACGATGCTCTTCTTACTTGCGAGTAAACCCTACTTCTTCCCTCTTTCTCTCTCTCTCTCTCTCTCTCTCTCTCTCTCTCTCTTTCTTCCTGTGTAATGGGAGAAAGCTTGGTGCTTTTTTGGTTTGGCTCTGTTCGTCTTTACCACCATTACCTCTACACCACGGTAAACATCTTAAAATGTTTCAATGTGTTTTAAACGGGGTTTTACTGTTTATCTTACCCGTCTCATAAATATTGCAGGATGGAAATTTAGGTGTTAAACGGTTTCATCTTTTCGGGGAGTGAATTGGAAATGTTCTTTTTTTTTCAGGATACACTTGATGCAACAGTGTGAAACATGCCACCAATCGATGTACTCAATGGTCTGCAGAGCTATATTCTACTGCAATAAATTTCAATTTTCCATTTTTCTCAAAATAAATCATTTTAAATTACACGAATAACATCCTTTAAAATGCTTTTAAGGACAGATAATGGTTAAAGTATGAACGTTTGATTCGAAACGGTTTGCAAGTAGTATCTGAAAACAGCATCCATATCAATTGACAACCCTTAGAATCATATCCACCAGAACCATATCAATATCTGGAACCAAATCTATGATCAATGGCGTAGTTTGGGGGTAACTGGAACAATTTATGCTCAGAATATCTTCAACATGAACGAACAAAAGTGAGAACATTTTTCGTTTTGGAGATTCCATATCTAGAAAACTTTTTACTGTTAGTCATTCAGCCGCAACATTTTCATGAACCCGCACCTTAGGAAGACATTTATCTTAGGGAAACTGATATAATATGAAAGAGACAACAGCTTACATAGTTTTAATTGCATGAGCTTTGAATAGATACTCCGAGTGACTCCTACCAATCAAAAGCTTAGACTTGTGATCTTCTTGAAAAGAAACGGTTCTTCAACCACATCCAGTTTCTGCTCTCTATCTATAAATAATGTCGAATCTGTGTTACCTTAACCCGTAACTAATCATTGCACCTTTGGGCCGATCTGGTGGTACAGTCGTCAACTCGTACGACGTAACAACATGCCCGTCATGGGTTCAAGTCCCGAATAGACCGTGCCCTCATACGTAGGACTGACTATCCTGCTATGGTAACAATAAGTCAAAGAAAGCCAAGCTCACTTCTCTAGTGGGTACAGACAGGCCTTGACCGACAGCGGTTGTTGTGCCAAAGAAGAAGAAGAAGAATCACTATTCCAAAGAAAGAAGAAGTGCCAAAGAAGAAGAGCACCATATCAGTCTTGGATCTTATTTTCTTCTTTTGTTGGTCATAGTACTAGTAAGCACCCATAGCAAGCTTGAAAATGATCTTGAATAAATACTGGTTCTGCAACTGATTACAAACCCATACTGCTCCTGGGACAGTTCCAAAGCCCTATTGTCAAGAAACAGATCCTGAACCCATACTAGCCTAGGAACTGATCATGTACCCATAATGATCCTGGAACTGAACTCAACCCTACATCAGTCTTGGAACTTATGTTAAGTCCATCTTGGAACTGGTCATGAAGCAATACAATTTCCTGAACTGATCCTAAATCTCCTAAAGCGATCCTGAATCGCTTAATTATTATTTATTTATGATGACGGTCCAAGAACTGTACATTGACCGGTTTCAGTCGAAAATACGTTTTTGAGACCGATACAATATCTACTCTGATCCAGCAACCGATTCCGGTAGCATACTGGTCAACGATCCAAGCTCGATAGCAGTAAATGGAAAAACTTCAACGTAGAAATATTGCCATTAAACAAATCAGGAATTTTCAGAAATGTAAAGCGCGTTACTTCATGTGACTATTTTTAAAACGAGTATAGTCCTTTCACACTTCTTTAGAAAATTGTCCTT
>KI921343.1:2810-16690 GCA_000473525.2 Anopheles melas
TCTCTCTCTCTCTCTCTCTCTCTCTCTCTCTCTCTCTCTCACACACACACACACTCTTTCTCATCCGTGAAGAATGTTTTACCATGCAAATCGCGTCCTTTTTTCGAGTGTATTGTGTTTATCTGTTCCCTTTCCATCCAAACTCTCCGGTCCCCGTGCGCCTCCAATATCTAGCGGGCAATTGTGTGCGGACTGTGTGACCCCCCCCCCCGCCTCCCCCCTTGGAAACTTCTTTCCCAAGGAAAAAAGGGTACACCCGGAAGCGGACATTTGCATAATGTCTCAATTTTTACTCACAACGCGCCTCGCTCCACCAAACAAACCCGGACCGTGTTTAGCTTCCTCGGGGGCCAGTTTTGTTGGGGCCTCGCTCCGCCCCAAGCCCAAAGACGTTCCTCTCATCTCCCCCCCTCCCCCCCATTCTTCAAGATAATACAGTATCTCTATTGCTTCTTCTTATTTTGTGTGTGTGTTTTTTTTTCCTTTTTCCCTTTCGCAATGTTCTCTCGTGCACGCGTGGTTCGAAGCTCTAAAGCGCCAGTGAAATACTCCTGTGCCCGGTAGTTGATGGACTCGTTTATTATTATTTTTATTGTTGTTATCAATTTTCCTTTCCCGCCCGCTTTCCCGCTCTCGGACAAAGGAGAAACGGTGAAGTTTCGGTGCGGTGGAGAACTTGGGGAAGAACAAATTCTATCTTGAAAGCAGTTAAGGTATGCTAAACACAAATATTAAAAGAAATAAGTAGAAAAAGCGTCTCACAAACCCACGCACACACACACACACACACACACACACACACACACACACACACACACACACACACACACACACACACACACACACACACACACACACCAGAGCGACTCAATTTTGGAGCTTGAGCGGGCCGCTTGATCCGACGCTTTGTTTGGCGCAGCGAGGCTTTCCGGAGGGCGAAGCATGGGCCCGGCACACCGAACAAAAGCCTGGCGACAAACAGCGAAAGACACTTAACAGTGGTTATCAGCCGTTACGCTCACAGTAAAGGCAAGTGTGGCTGTCCGGGCGCGTGGGTACGTGGGACGTCCGAGGGTGGCTTTGAGGGAAAAGATTAAGCGGAAAAGGTGGCCCCGAAAGGAGCGAAGTGGTCGGCTGCTTCGCTTCTTCATTCCTATCCAACTCCAATAAGAAGGCTTTCGAGTGTATATATATATATATATATATATATATATATATATATATATATATATATATATATATATATATATATATATATGTGTGTGTGTGTATGTGTGTCTGTGTGGTTCGGTAAAAAGAAGAACAAGAAGAAAACAGCGACTAAACTTCCAAGGAAAGTTCATCTAATGTATTTACATAGTTCCCAGGCGTAGCTGAGCAGACAACGGGGATTAAGCATTTGCTGGGACCGGGTTTTTATCGGCGTGTCTGTGTGTTTGTGTCCAAAGAATCAACGGCATGGAAAGGTAGCGGGGGTCGAGGTAGGGTTGGCAAATTGTTTCAAATTTGTTTCGAAGCTCCAAGCCTCTTCAGACGGAGCTCCCCGAAGCCATCCGAAAACACTAAACCAAACACTCCGTTTCAATTGAAATAACTTCCGTTGGACCGGTGCGGCAGGGAACCCGCACTGGCCCGATACCGCGCGGGGCACCGGTAAGAAGCGAGCGGAGGAAACACTGGATTATCTGTGCAATCAGTGGTCGGACGGACGGGGCTTTAGCGTTTTCTTGTGCCGTGTTTAAAGTTTGGTAGAAGCCCCACGACGGTCTTACTATCACTGGGGCCTGCTTGCGGCATTCGGACTCCCGGCGTCCGGGGTACTTCTATCGTTGGGTTTGGTTTTCATAATTAAAACACAGTTTATTGTGTTTGATCCAGCTTTGATGGTCTACTGTTTGTTGCATTTTAAAGACCTTGGTTACCAGATTGTCTTTTAAAGGAGATGTCATACAGTAAGTTTTTGAGCATACAGTTTCCCAAGTTTTTATTTTATTTTGAGTAGTCTTAATAAAAACCACAAATTTCAGCCGCAAAATACAAAACAAGAGTTTCGTAATCTTAAGAACATTGAAGAAAAAATGATAAGTAATTCGTCCATAAGAAACTTGTCAAGTTTGTTTACACAATATTGTAAAGTTATTTGATCATTCCATTATATGCAAGTAATAGTACAATGAGACAGACTTCCGCATTTTAGCGTAGATAACCACTCCCCTCTGAAGAATTATTCATAAGTTTTTGTTACTTTTAATTTGCAAATTTAGTTAATTTTGTCAGTTTACCGGGCTGCGCAACGAAATTTGAAAGTTTTATCTTGCTCTGAAGTATATACCGAATTTATTGGCGTCGAAACCCAATGAAAATGAGAAACTGATGACAATTCCTAATGGGACTTAAAACCAAAACCAAACTAAAACCAGTACTACCACCGATACATTACTTATTCGTATACAGGAACTGATCAGATTATGATCACGATTCTGGTACTGATACTGAATTTATACCGATCAAGGAACAGATACCGGTCCAGGAACTGAACTCATACTGATCCAAGAACTGACCACGAACTCATACCGATCCTGGAACTACTCATCTACACTTAATGGTCTTGGAAAGGATACTGAATCCATACCTCTCTGAAACCTACCATGAACCTTTATGTTATGTACTACTTTATGCTGATGATATTAAACTATTAAATTCATTTATCAGGTCAATTACCTATTCAGCACTTGGTGTTTGGCAAACCAACTTAGCCTCTGTGTGGATAAATGCAGCACAATTACATTGAGCAGGAAACGAAACCCTTTAAACTTTTGTTACTCATTACACAGTCACAAGTTGTGTCGCGTGCCATCAGTCAGAGATCTTGGTGTGATCCTTGATTCATTACTATCCTTTCGCGATCATTATCACTCTATAATGGCCAAAGCCAATAAGATGTTAGGATTCATAATCAGACAAACTCTTGAGATAAAAGATCCAGTCTGAAAATATCATGTTCCCATTGGTCTTATTCATCCTAGAATCTAACTCAGTTCTTTGTTCTCCAAACTAAGGAATATTCAGCAGGGACATAGACTCACTCTAACTGCTAGAATAACTGAACTGTTATGCTCCTGAACGACCGCACCGGGTCACTTTAACTATTGAGACTTACATTCTCAAGATCTGCACTTCTGTATAGTGCGCCTTTAAACCAAATGATAGAAAGCTTGAAGAAAAATATTTAACTTCAACATTAGTTTAAACCAGTTCAAAATTGATTGTCTCTCGTTTCCTTATTCATAGCGCTGTAGCTAAGTTTTTAGATTAATTAAGGGTATTATATATAAGTGAGCGTCCCAGCAGGCCTATGCAAGATACTAAATGACGAAAAACAGACCCATACCTGCCCTGGAACCTTTCACGAACTCGAATCGGTTAATAACGAATTCGTATCGTTCTTGGAACCGATCATGAACTCATACCGGTTCTGGAACTAATCGTCAACCCATATAGATGCCGGAACTGATACAAAACCCATACCGGTCATGGAACTGATCATGAACCAATACCGGTCATGAATCTGATGATGAACCTATATCGGTCCTGGAACTGAGCATGAACATATAACGGCCCTAGAACAGACATTGAACCCATATCGGTCCTGAAATAGCTCCAGATTTTATTCCGTTCCGGGAACTGTACCTAGACTTTTTACAGATTCAGAGTGTTCTAAGTATAAGCTATAACCCCTTAATCTGATTTTGATCATTTCAAGGCCTTAAACGGGGTCGTAATATTTTCTAAACTACGGCATTTCACGAAATAAAAGGAAGGAAAGGGAAGGATAAAAGGATGGAAGAAAGGAGAAATGTGACCAAATGTCTCATCAAAGTTATTCTATTGATTTATATTCTCAGTCTTGCTCAGGCTAGACTTTGTCTTGGCCAGAAATACTACAGCCGTATTTAGATGATCAACATCAAACCATTTGATTGAAATTATATCAGTCAAATCACGCCTCTTCAATAGTCCGAGACAGTTTCTGAAAGTCTGCTTGCGAAGAAAGCATCGCAAAACGACCCCTTAACCCCAAGTCCCAGCGCAAAACAAGGGCGTGAGTATTTCCCAGCAGTTGACGACAGCCGATGTATTCTAACGCCATCCCAAAAATAGTTGCCCGTGCCGCGCAGTGCCTTTTTGTTTACATGGCTTTGCAGAAGTTGATACCAACCTTGCCGCCCCTCCTTCACTCTTCACGCACACACTCGTTTCCATCCGTGGATCCGTGACCCCGGCGTCCCCGACGTCCCAGGAAGTTGAGCGAGAAAAAAGTTTCCTTCCTCGAGCACTCCTCGAGTGTTACGGGGGCTGGATTCAGAAATTCAACCGAACCTAAGATCCAAACAAACCCACCCGCCGGGCATTCGGGCCGGGCTGTCGGAATGGAATGTCTTGATCGCACCTCAGCCGTGTGCCGTATTGCACTTTGAGGGGGTAACCGCGCTGTCTGACCAGTGTGGTAAGCACCTCAAAAACAAAACAAAAAAGCAAAAACAAAAGCGCACCCTCAAGCCCCCTTTTGCACCGCGTGGGAAATCCGCAGCCCAATCTCAACAACGGATTCCGCTGGCCGGTGCGCGGGAAAGATTCTGGGAAGAAGCGATTCCCCTTTGCGGTTGGTACACACAATTTATACAGCCTCAAGTCAGCCGCAGCGGGCAGCTTCGGGCAGCTTTTACGACCGCCGACACCAACACCAAAAAAAAACGAGAGAGTCCAACAGTTTTCGAAGAAACCTTGCGACGATTTATGCCATACCCGATGGTTCCCGATGGGTGCGGGCTGATGTTGACCAACCGTGGTCATGCGAGCGCGATCAGTAGCATTAAATATTTATTAAAGCAAATCCAACCCTCTAAATAACTTACTTGCCTTCTAGAAGCAGTAGCTTTAGCACCATTGCCAATACACCTTTGTATCGTGTTTTGTTTTGTTCCCACATTCACTAATTCTCTCTTTCGCTGACTTTGCTCTATTTCCAGGTAAGCAACGACTTCACCTTCAACAATGTTGGGCAATCACAGAAAGTCTCCGGATTTCAGCAGGAGCGCTTGGGCAAGGTAATACACGATAGTAAGCAAAAAATTACAGTCTGTTGCATCTTCGTTGATTGAAGCGAGTGTTTTAGCACTTTGTGGACTCAAACAAAGGAGCTAATACGGTTTCTGAAATCATCTTTCAACTCTTTAGAATTGATCTTTGTTTCTGTTCACCAACAAAAAAAAAAGGTCATGCTCAAACGCTGAGCTCAATATTTCTTACCCTGGAAATGTTAAAATGGCAAACGGGGTCATAAACTTGTTGCAAAATGTGTTAAAACAAAACAGCATCATCAAACGCAACCACACTATACGATTTTGGTAGAAGAATCATCAAAATATCGGCAAAAATAGTACTCACCTCACTGTACTGTGCACGAAAAACGGCGGGCGGTTATTGGTGGAACGAATAACGATAATCATAATAAGCAGGAGTGCAGTAAAAAACACGCCTCGATCCAAAACACGCAACACACACACACACATACAGCGGTGCGTAACGACGCATACAACGACCACATGCAATGCCGAGCGAAGGCGTTAACGAAGTCAATCAAATGGTACGAAAATGGTGCATAAAAAGGCACCACACTCAGGGAGGAAGTTTAGTACCATGTTTCCTCTTCCCCGCAGCAGCGTTTGATAATAAAAGGTAGACAAGAAACAACCTCCAACCACCCACAAAATATATATTTATACATAGCACCGAATAAGAGGCGAAAGAACTCCGCAGGAGCCAAAGCCTCTCTAACCCATACTAACAACAACAACATAGCACCGAATGACCCACAATCAACAGATGGGCCCCGTAGGCTGCACAGGCAAAACGGGAGGGGAGAACAGAGCAACGACTGTTCAACCAGTAGCGGCAGGACCAAGCCATCGATCGAGAAGACAAAAACAAAATGGAAAACAATTTTCAAACCGACCCACAACCCGGTTTACAAGGTACGGGTACAGGTCGATGTGGTTCCCCAAAAACAAAAGGCAAAAAAAAAACGAAAGGAGGCCCAAACCTTCGATCGGTCCGTTTTACGACGCTTTGCGTGTTGTTCTTCCATTTACTACCATTTTACAGACGGCGGGGTGGGGGTTGGAGTGGTGGCCATCGGAGCCCGTGTAGCGTTCACTACACACACCCCGCCAGTAAATCGGTAAGCAACCTTGGTATGAGCTTTGTGTTCAACATCAGGTGATAAGTGTGCACACGTCGCTTACACTTTACCTTTTATTTTTATTATTGTGTTGAGGTAAATTGTCACCCTGCACCGGCCGCCATTAATTTGACACCACCGGAGGCCGGCACGCCATTGCTAAGTGAAAACGGAGACGCGATGAGAAGGCGCGACGTCTTGCAGCGAGCTCGAGTACGAAAACTATTAGCTACTAGCCATGCGAAACTCGCCGAACGGCACCAAATGAGCACCTCCTGGTCACGGCACCTCAATGTGCATCGATCGATACAGATCGGACGATAATTTAATGACGAATTTGGGTGCTATCTACTGTAAGCTTCTTTTTGCTGTTTTCAATTTCTCGCATGGTCTCTCTCTCTCTCTCTCTCTCTCTCTCTCTCTCTCTATCTCTCTCTCTCTCTCTCTCTGTCATTCTCTCGCTCTTTCATCCATTTCGTTATGATGTGGAAATTGGAAATATTTTGTCGCTGTTGTTGCACGCAATCCAAAAGTGACCAACCGGAAAGGAGTGAACCCTTCCGCAGGGAGTATGGTAGGCAGGGGGAGGGGAAAGCACATTGGCAAGGGCGCTTAGAGCGAACAGACAGGCTGTTGACATACCAGCGCCACACAAAACAAACGCATACGCACACAGAGCTCACTCGCAAGCGACACACAGCCGAATGAGCAAAACAGAATGCCATCAAGTGCATTGGGATTGACATTAGCGTTGTTCTTGTTTTTGTTTCTGCTCTCCTTATTTTTCTTTAATTCCGATCGTCTATATGAATGTGGTGGTATATTCTTTCTGTTTTCCCTCCTCTATGACCCTGTTGCGGGTTCATGTGATTTTAGAACAGTTGCATTTTGCACACAATCGTACACACACACACACACACACACACACATACTCACACACGAAAATCTCGCTCATATGACTTGACTTTTCCCAGTGGCATATGGTGAATGGGTTTTTTTTTTTCGTCATCTTTCTAGTCCTGTCAGGTTTTTGTTTTTCGTTTCTGCCTCCTCTCCATTCCCAACTGCTGAACAAACACCATCATCAGCTGTGAGCTTTTCCCATTGTGTGCAGCACATTTGTATTTCCGTATATTCTTTTTTTTTCTGCACTCCCTTTCTTGCAGCCACAGCTGCCCACTGTGCTTGTTTAATTTGGGCTCTATTAGCCTGGCACGGAACGATTCGTTTATTTTTTTTTTTTGCTGTCGCTGCATTCATCCATTTCCCTTTTTCCTATCGATGCTTTAATGTGCCAGTTGCAGTGTGTGTGTGTATGTGTTGATGTGTGTCACAACCCAGTTCGGTAGTTTAAAATAGATACCGTATTTCAATTTCGAAGCTTTGTGGCAGCCTCCGCTAAACCCTCCGGTTTGATTCCTGCCGTTGCTCTCGCGTTGCTTGCCACTGTGTAAATGAAATGCGAACTGGTTGATGGAGCCAGCTTGAATCCTTATGTCTATGTGAGATTTTGCTGGTTTTGTTTGTTTATTGGTTCCATCCTCAGCGATTCTGGTGCCAAAGTTTGATTGATTCTGTTTTTTTTCTTCTTATTATTATTTTTATCCTCCTTCTCGTTTGCTGGTGTCTGTATTTACTTTTGCTTTAGTTGTCACTGTTTCTTCCTGTTTTCAACACCCACCCTAGTAAGCAATTCGATGATTCAGTTGTCAACTGTCACGCATTGTCTTGAAGCACCAGCTGCATCCTCGATGGTCGCCCAAACAAAAAAAAAAACAGCATTTTATTTCGATTTGTGGTACGAATTTAAGGACACCACACAAGTATTCTGCGGGGCTGTTCGATGAAAAAAATCTCCTACAAACACACATACACACACACATAGCCACACCAGCAATCTACCAGAAAAGGTAGGGACAGCGGGAGAGTTGCTCCAAAACGCTTTCCCGCAAGTAACATTGAACCAAAAAAAAAAAAAAAGAAGCTAAATGAGAATCACTATTCGGGCGCTTGATTGAGTTTTCCCCCTTGCAAGGGGCAGCAAATTTGACGAATAAAAAAAACACCCAAAAAAACGACGAAAGAAATCTCACCCGTAAGGATTTGCTATCAGTTCGAGGTTTTCCTTTTTCGTTCGCAGTTCGTGTGTCTTGCCTGCCTGCTTCTTCCCATTTTTTTGCTGGCGAAATCAAACAGCGAATGCGGAAAATCGGTCCCGAGGTCTCGGGAGTGTATGGATACACCAGGGTGGGGAGGGTAGAGGGTTAGAGGGGTCGGAGGCTGTACAATTGAATTTAAATTAAAAGCAATGAAATTTCGCATTTTCACCGTGCTCCATTAACTTGGCATTTGCGAGCGTTCGGTCGGGCGCACTTCTCGGAAGCAGGCCTCGGCCGGCCGCTGTTGACTGGAAGATGGAAAGGGGGGGGGGGATTTCTATCAGCCCCACCAAGCAACCATCATCAGCGTGACACCCCGCGGACATCCGCGGTTCGCCAGCCGATTGGACACATGCCTACCAGCTCGTTACCGTCCCTGGGCGCGGCGACAGAGTGGTGCGCGTTTAATAATTTGCGTGCCCGTGGTTCGCTGGCACTTTGGCAAGGGGATCGCCTGTTTTTGGGACTGCTAAAAACGTGGCAGAAGTAGTTGTTGTTATTGTGTTTTTTTTTTGCTTCTTTTGTTTCTTCATTGCTTCTCTTTGCATCGTTTTTGAGCCGTATCTTCTTCCGCTTTTTTTTTTACGACACATTTAATCGATTTTACGATTTTTACTTCGCTAGCTGTTAATACTTGCGACGCGTGCGATTGACCAAGGAGTAAAAGTTAATAAAAGCGGCCCGAATGATCATCATTACCCGCACTGCGAGCAGGGAAAGGAGGGGGGGGGACCTTTTGGTGCTTTCAAGACTTACGGCATTACTTTGGGGGCCTAAATTTGAATATCAAAAACCGCACTTCCCCCAGTTGACGGGAAAGCACCGATAGCACCGATTAAAGCGCTACGTGATACTGGGCCCCTGGCTGGCCGTCCACTTTTCCTCGCGCGAGATGGCTTATAATGGCAATCGATTGAGTTGCTTGTGAAAAAAAAACGACAAAACAGTGTGGGACCGTAGATAACAAGCTAAATGTGATAGCCGGATTGCATAACTGTAGGCGCTCACTACTGTGACGATAATAAAAAAAAACAAAACGATTCGAGATAAAGCTCTACCAATCGGTTTAGGATGATGTTCAGGATTAGTTGCAGCTGATAGTAGACAAAGTAGGCTTCGATTTGTTGAATTTATGATTATTAGTTCTTGAGATAAATAAGTGTACGCGTTGATACCAACAAGTTTCTCAATTGACGATACAAGCATTGAAAAGTGTTTGTGTATTTTCTTGTCAATTCCCTTTTTTTAAATAGAGACTTTGAGTCGCATTTGCCTCATTTGCATCTTTTTAACGGCTGCTTAATTTTTAACCTTAAAAATCTAATATTCTTCTTTGCAAGCCATTTGTGGCTTGGAAATACCTTATACCGGGTAGTCTCGGCATACTCAAAGCTATCCGTTGATTTTATTAAGAATGTTTATTTGTTTTACACTTGGTTTTGGTTAAAGTTAAGGTTTACAAATTGTCAATTCCATGTTAAATGTTTAACTATAACTTATACATCGCCTACCAGGACTATATGGATAGTGTTTTTTTTTCGCAATTTGGCACAAATCCGAAAGTGAAAGATAAAAACTGAAAGTGAATCTATGAATTGTGCAAAAAAAAAACTATTTCCCATCAGTGTACAACGATTTTTATTCAAAATTTTCTAACCACAATTTCACAACCTTTTCCGGAAATATAAGTGTTAGTTAGTGAATAACGGTTCAAAACTGATCCGACCAAACAAAAGCGACACAAAAACCTTATCATCGATTTTTGAACAGAATCCGAATTCCAAAGCACATTTTTTACACGCACTGTTTTTTATCTATCTCCTCCGGATTTTCCACAATTTGCGAAAAACTACTATCCATGGTGTAAGTTTTAATAATTAAGCTATTGCTATATACATAGCAGAATAGCAGAATTAAGCATCTGCACGTCATCAACGTTGAGCATTTAGAACCGATGGCATTTATAAACCCCTGCATGTATGCAATGCGCATGCCAAATAGTCTCAATGAGTGATTTACCTCATGCACGAAGACTATCTCTACGGAACGTGTAGAAAAAAAAAGCCACAAATAAGTGTGCGATAGAGCGGTTCGTAAATCGTTTCTTTATTTGCCTCCCGCGCCAACACCGTAAATGCAACTTTTTTGTTTGACAAGAATTAGCCGAAAACGGCTTCCCCAGAAACGCACCGACAGAATGCTGAGCCTGATGCGCAGATACGGCCACTGTATTGGCACAATAGGGGTACCGTAGCAAAATCACGATAATCATTGCCTGTCGCAAGGCACGAGACGAATTTTTTCTTTTGAATTGGGTAAAGATGAAACACGATGGAGAAAAAAAAAAAGACACGCCAGCTTCCAAACAGCACCGTAGTCAAGCAGCAAGGAAAAAAAAGATACTGTGCTTGCGCGCGCGTGTGTGTGTGTGTAAGTGGAGGATTTTCTCCCCGAACAGTACGAACGAAGAATTTCGAAGAATGAGAATGAAAATTTTACGCACCGCTGCTACACTTGCTCGGATGGTGTTGTACGATAGTGCGATGCCGCTGCCAGGATAAGCACGAAATACAACAAAACAAAAAACTTGAGGTAAACGTTGCGAAAGCATCGCATCGAAAAAGATCTGCCGGGAAATGGAAAACGGAGAAAAACTGACACGATTCGTAATCTGGTAATGATAAGCTGCTCTTCCAATCGCGAGCGGAGGGAGCGTGGCAAGCACTACAAAAAATCAACCTCGGTAGGTGAAAATAAAGCTGCTGCTGTTGAGCTGCTGCCCTCCCTGGGCGGACGTTCCTTCAGCACCAACGGTATAAAAGGTACGACAGTAGCCAAACCAAAGAAAAAAAAACCAAAAATCTAAATAAAACGACGACGGAAGAGACATTGTTGAAAGTTATTTGCAAATGTTGATCATTTATGTGCTGGCTGGCAGGCTGTGGGTTTTGTTTTATTAGCTGCCTGTCCCGTGGTTGATTAGGGAGTTGTTGTTGTTCTTTTTTTTCTCTTTCTTCTCATAAACGAAACAGTGTCAAGTGGAGTAAAAATCAGAAGAACACCCCGATCCACCCAACCCAATAGTGGCGACAGAACCTCGCCGAGCTATAACAATAATGATCTGCCCGTGGGAAATGATGGAATGATGGAAAAGTTGAAGTTTTCCATGTGGAACAGTAGCTGCGTTTTCATCGCTTTTCTTTTGCACAAATAAAGGTGTTTAAGGAAAAGTATCGCGAGCGTGGGCGAACGGGAAGGGCGCGCGAGCGTGCCAGCAAAACAATGCCACCCTGGATCACTCCCCGGAACGGCACCCGCACCACATAACCGCAAAGTAATTTGAAGCTTAAAATATATTATAATGAGCAGACGGCGAACCTTCGGAAATTCTGTTTTCGCTCTGGTGCGCGCTTGTTCCATCTCTCGCTCTCTAGCTATCTTCATTTGTCGCCTAATTCTTGACAGTATTCTTACACAGCGCTCTCCTGCTCTCTTTGCAATGTTTTGCTCTGGCCCCGCGCGCCATCTACCTGCTTCCACTCGGCACCCCGGTCTGCACCAGTTGCTTTTAGGTTTATTTAAAAATTCATTCCTCCCGAGAATTCAACCCAATGTAGCGTCAAATTGGGCTTTTATTTCATCGTCCATTTTTGCCCTGCAGCAGCACCCTGCCACCTGCCCCGGTTATTCATATCCAAATAATAATAATAATCCTGTGCCCTCCCCCCCCCCCCCCCCCTCCGCCTCGCTATTTTTTGCTGTTCACGGGCCAGGGGGCTTCAGCAGTAGCTTTACCTTTTTTTTCTACCGTGACTGTCCCTCAAGCTCCACAGATATTGGCGAGCAGGGGGTCAAAACGGGACGCAGCGGGAGCGAACAAGCGATGCGCAAGATATCGCAATTTTAAAAGCGCTTTTCGGACGCGCCCTCCATGCGAGAATAATGAATTTGCACAAGAGTTGGCAATCGCACCCTTAATTAAATGGTTTTTGGTTTGTCGAGTCTGGGCAGGAATTGGGACAGAAGTGGGTGGGTGTGTGTGTTTTTTTTTATGAATGTGAATGTGAAAGTTTATATTAAAAACGCGGTATATTGAAAGCTGTGCAGCAGCCAAGTAATAAATAAATTGAGTGACATTGCAGCAACAAAAACAAAACTGACCGCAACTGGCGCTGCTTCAGTTTATTTGCGCTACCTTTAATTTATCCGGCATGTAATACAGCTGGCGCCGCGTTTGGAAGTGTGTCACGCTCACGGAAGGCTTGCCTAAAGCTCAGCCTTTACAGCAACAACAAATGAGCTCGAAATATTGCTCCCCTTCTTTATCTCATCTTGTCCTTCGTTCGCCTCATCTTCCAGTCCGCTACGTTACTAAAACTCCAAATATGTACAAGCATGTTTGTGGAGCACATCAAGCAGCTGACAAGCCGTGCATCAAAAAAGATCAAAAAGAGAACCCCGTTTCTTATACCTCGTTACCTTTCTCTTCTTACTGAGCACACACACACACACCCACACACAAGCGAGGGAAGAATATTTGCAATCGTTTTTGCAGCGGGAGCAGAAGCAGAAAAACAAACCACCCTCTTGCTGCACTACGCCACCCACATGGTCTGGTCCTCATTTTAGTGAGTTCTTGCTTCGTCTTCTGCCTCTTGCTTTCAACAATCCAGCCTCACTCCGAGTTCCTGTGCGGGGTGGCTGTATATGCGGCAGAAGACTAAATCGCACGGAAATGAAGCGCGCATGCAGTATGAGTCATTTAAAGAGGAAGTCAGTTCCCCTGCATGGGCAAGGCAGGGTCGGTGATTTTACCCGTCAGAAGAAAGAAATAACGATCGATCGAGATGGTGCATGCATTAGCAACAGCACTTTTTTAATTTTAAATTAATTTCACAACACACAATTATTTTAACATTGTTTGTAGAACTTCACCATTTGTCGATGCATTGAAATTGCAATTACAGCCTAAAAATAACGTAACCATGCGTAAAAAGTGTTAAATAAAAAATGATGTTTCGCGTGGTGCTATTTCGACACACTGGGAAAAATTGGCATTGCTCTGGGGCAAAATGGGCATTTTTTGTAAACAAAACGTGAAACGTCAAAGCACTGCACAGTGAAATTTGCCCTTACGAACAGCGAGATAGAATATGTCGAAAGAAGAAGATTAAAGCCTATAGTTAGGCTTTAATATAGAAATCTTGTAGGTTGAAATCTTTGTAGAAATGATGAAAATTATTTTCATAATTATTTTATTAAGGGTGTTGGAATTTGAGATAGGCAGAACACACCCGTAAGTTAGGCAATGAAGTAGTAACGCCCAAGCATAGGCAACACGCATTACATATATTTTCCCTATGGACAGAAATCCCATTTAAACCAGTTCAAACAGAATCCAGTTGGAATAGTGCCAACGCAACAAGAATTTAACAAGAAAATGTATGTATCGCTAACGGAGCACGTAGGCTCCTGATAAG
>KI921345.1:5560-16348 GCA_000473525.2 Anopheles melas
AGAGAGAGAGAGAGAGAGAGAGAGAGAGAGAGAGAGAGAGAGAGAGAGAGAAGGGATGTTGTTTTTTTGGTTTTGCTTTGGAAAAGTCTGCCCCATTAACCCCATTTTCTTCCTGCTCGATACCAACTCCTGATGCAGGAATCTCGCTCTCCCCTACCTCGTATCGCTTCCGCTTCTTTCCTCTCGAGGTGGTTTGTGTGTGTGTGTGTGTATTTTTTTTTAAACCCCCTTGTCACAATTCTTCCACTATACTTTCACTGCTGTGTTAACATTTATTTTAGTTTTTGTTTTGTTTCGTGTGTGTTTTTCCTCATTTTGTATATCAACTTATATTTTTTTCTCTTTCCAATTCCTTTTCTCTCCCCTTCTCCTTACTTTCCCGCACCACCCACTCCCCCTCCTGGTATGCTCGCGTGCCGTTTATTTTTTGTGTTTCGTTTCGTTTCGTTTATTTTCATTTTCTTTCTTTTGTTTTTCCCTCCCTCCGCATCCTTTCCCCGTGTGCTATCCGCTCCGCCATCCGGTTTCCCTGTTTTTGTTTTTTTTGTGTTGGTACCATCTTCAAAATGGCTACACATTTGGCATTCCCGTTTTTTTCCCACTGTTGTTTCGAACGCCGTTCATCGCACTTTGCACAACCTCAGTTGACCGAACTATAGTGTATCGAGCCTAAAGAGAACGAAGAGAGAGAGAGAGAGGGAGCGGGCGAGAAAGAATGTAAAAAAAGCTTCACATCCAACCTCCACACCAACCCTCCCCCCCCCATTCCAACGATCTACACACAACGTCACACAAACCGTCCGCACAGTGCGGGAGGGTTTTTTTTTGTTTCTTTTGCTGTTGAGTTGTTGTAGCAATTTTTAACTCTAAACGAAATTGTTACCACGTGTTCGGACCGCTGTTGTTGTTGTTGTTGCGGCGAGCTTGCAGCTCCACACTTTACATCACGTGCCTCTCGGTCAGCGTCCACACAGCGTGTAAAAAAGGGCGGCTTTGCATAACTTAGTCTAAGGCGCGTGAAAGGGCATCGCTAGGAACAGGGAACGCTAGCAGGAACGATTATTATTTAATTGTTTTTAGCCTGTTTTGCTACGAATAGTTTTCGCAAACGGTTTAGTAAAGGCAGAAGGATGTTTGTTTTTTTTTGGTTTGTGCTGCTGCTAGCATAGTGTAGTTTAATTAGGTGCTCTGCTGCTGGCCCATCGCCAGTGCGATCTCTCAGGGAATCGATCACGAACGCAGCGCAGCCCAGCTCGGGAAGATGGCAAGTCAAATAGTAATAGTGACACCCTGTTAGCGGTGCTTAGGAACTAATTGCGCGCGAAATAACTAGTAATGGTAAAACAAAAGAAGTTTAGGTTAGCATCGATTCCGGCTAGCTCCGATCTGTGCTGTCTAGAATCGGTTCGGCTTAAGAATCAGAATTGACACCGCTCAGAAAGAACGAAACGAAACGAACAGTCCGTAGACACATTCCACTGCACATTGCTTTTTCGCTCAGTGAATCAGCCGCATTAAAAAAAAAAACGGGCACATGAACGGGCTAGCAAGATCACGACGGCACGATCTTAATGGCGCAACGCGCGACCTAGATTAAGTTGTAAAAAAAGAAGAAAAAAATACAGTGCAGATTAGAGCGTACAGAAATGCAAAATATAAAGTCCTTATCCAAACACACCGACACCGACCAAACACACGGCCTTAAATTGTGCTGTCACGCGCGGCATTCGTCACACAGTTGGTAGTTTTGTTTTTTTTTTTTCGTTTTTGTTTTTAAATATAGTGTTTAAGTTTAGTTTCTTTGGTTGTTGTCAACTTTCTTCACCCTTTCCTAAACCCCCCACGAACTTCCTGTGCCATTGCTTTGTTCTCTCTGCCTCGTTCTCTATATCGTTTTACCTGCTGACATTTATTTTTCGCACCCCTTTGGGTGTTGCCGTTTTACCTAACCGTCATTCCCATTGCTCTAACCCGTTTGCCTTGTTTAACTCAACAATTTTGTACATCTTGCACCCTCAGCCCCATGTACGGTATTTGGTTTTGTGATTTCGCTCGTTGACACATTCGGGTTAACCTTTTTAGGGTTGTTTAGAATCAGATCCCAATCCCAGCTTCTTCGCTCACAGTGACTTTGCCTTTTGGCAATGGGGGCTCTTCTGTCTCTCTATGGTCACCCCCCTCCCTCCTCCCCCCATACCCTTTTGCCCTGTAACCGAATAGTGACATCTATCGCAAACGTAGTTAACCACTGGTCGATAAATATATCGACCAATATTATTACAAAGATGGAGAATTGGTATCGCGCAGCAGGCTGTGCTTTTGAGCTATTTTAATGGTAAATGGAATATTGAATTTAAAGAAAACAAAACGTTAAGATATTTTGCGCGTATGATGATAACTTAATACCGATTGTACTCGGCGCTACGTGGACATGCCGGCCAATACAAGGCTCTCGAGACTTATTCAGTGCCACGCAGCAGTCAAGTCATTGCTATGGGGGACGATCCCCATATGAGGTTTGAACCCACGACGAAATTGTTATTAGCCGGCATCGCGAATAAATGGACACATTTTAACAGTCGTTGACGATCGTTTATTTAACGACGACCTTAGACCGGTCGTTGAAATGAACAAACGAATTCAATGCGTTCGCGAAGCCAAATTCGAGCAATGTTGAACGACTGTTAATTTTTAACCGTTTAATTAGCGATGCCGGCTACAGTTTTGAGTTGCTTTTTTTCGTGCCAACTGGTGTGCTCATTCTGTAAAAAAAACAATGCCAATTTGACAGGTGACGAAACTACTCGATCGGTGTTTATGATGGTCGTTGCTGCAAAAGTGTCACTGTCAATGACCATAAACTAATCTGTCTGAAGCAAAATCCATGTGAGCGTCACGTACTCAATTCAGAGATAATCAGAAGTGATGTTCTAATAGTTCTTCTTGACATTTCAACAAGCAACGCTAGGTCAGTTACTTTGTCTTAACTTTGTTTTTGCTGTGATTAGTTCTGCAAAATGTCACTGACATAGTCATGACAAATTCCGAATGAATGTCAACATCGCGAGCTCTACTGTGATGATCATAGGTGAGATTCAAATAGTTGGTGCAACCATCACATGCTTGGTGACCTTTTTTTAACCAACTTTTGGTCAGTCGCTTGGTCGCGACATTTTCAGTCGCTGATCATCACGATAGTAATGGATTCTCGCTCTGTCTGACCCGACAGACCATCAGACCAGTCAGAGCGAGTAAGCATACTTATTTTGTTGCTTTTGACCACACGCCAAGTATATCCCAAGAATGTGGTGACCAAATTAGTGACCAAGAATTGGGTGCTAAACAAAATTTCACCAAGCATGTCATTGCTTCACCGACTATTTCAGAGTCTCATCTCTGATCATCGCAGTTGCTTTCGTGAGTTGATTTCAATTTCGTTTCAGTCATGAGTGTTGGTGACTGAAACAGTGGCATTGTGTCACATCCAGAAAAAGCTCATGATTATGCTTGCGAGGGTCTTAAGCTCAGCTTGTCAATCAGAGTTTTGCATGTCATGTTCGGCATGTCATGACATTAAGTATCAGCAATGAACATCATGCTACCACGGATATGATCATTGTTTTCGGTTGTGATTATTACGTGGTTTTTGGTGACATTTTGCAGCACTCAGTGAAATGCGTACGCGTTGCCCAATTCTAATAGATACATTTGTTGGTCGATATAACCAAACCAGTGGATAATTTGGTATCGACTGTTTTGGTGATAGGTGTCACTGGTCCCACTGGTCTAAACCCATCATCCGCCTAACCGGACATTCGTTCTTTCGCCTAAAATAACGCTCGCGGGGGAGTTCGCTTGCCGTACTAACACCACTAACCACAGTTGCGCGCACCCTTATCTCACGTGTGTTTCTCTTTTTTCACCTCTCCCCTCGCCCCCTAAACATCGCTCACGGCATCTCACACCCATTCACACCCTCACGCGCATCCTTCATGACACGCACGCACGCAACACGACACGACGACGGGGGTCAGTCCGCGGCGGATTACGTGCATCTCGTACCATCCCATTCCGTCTCGCTAAAGGCACTCACGCAGGGCACCAGTGCGGACGAGGTAAACTTCAACTGTGGGGGGATTGGGCTCCTTCTCACTGCTCGCTTGCCTTACTACCGCTGCTTCTCGGCTTTCCCTTTCGCAATAGGCGCGCGTGTAAATAGGCGCAAAGAAGCTTAAGAGAGGCCTTTTTAGCTGTTGTTGTGGTTGTTGTTGTTGTTGTTTTTGTTGTTAGCTGTTTGGTTGACAGCCTTTCGCGTGGGATTCCACGCGCGCTGTACCGCGTCCACCGGTAATTGCTTTGCTTTGCGCTCGTAACGCTCTCGGTAACGGTTTTGCGTTACTGTAGCTACCGATCTCTCTGCTTCAAGCTTTCGCTTGCCAGTTTTGCCTTTCTAAGCTCGTGCTTTTTTTTCTTGTTACTTGCTCTCGGATTTGTTTGTACCATTTTCACTAAAATATAAGGGAGCTGCTTCAAGCCGCCCCTCCCCCTTACTAACCTAGCCACTGTGGTGGTGCTTCCTGGTTTTAACTTCATTCATCATCTCATCCCATCGATTTGCATCCACACTACCAAGCGCTTTAGTGCTCTACTCCTACATGCTTACAACAATGCTCCAACCCGTTTCCACCTCTTGCTAAAATAAACTCTTTTCGCTGCAAAATGTTGAGAAATGCTGTTTTACAAATTCCGAAAATTGGAAAGAGACCTCCTCGAAAGGTCAGGGAATTAGAGAGAAGGCGCGGAACGTAGAAATAAGCTCTTTGGTTAAGAGGGATGGAGGGAGGAGAGGAGGGTGTAGGGGAAGTAGGGGAACGATACAGCTGTGTTCGTCCGTGCTCGAGACCGGCGAAGGTAAGTGAGACTCTGTGTGCCGTCTCTGTGTTTCGCTCCGCCCACCTCTCCATTGTCCGCCATCCCCATCCACTAATAATCTTAGTACATTGTGTTCCTCCTGTTCACTCCTCCCACCCCGATGCCACACTGTGATGCCGTCCTGTGGGTGTTTATGTTTGCAAACAAGCTCTGTTTGTGTGTATCAGTTTAGTAATTAGTGCTGCCGCTACGTCGAGCAATGGGCTTTGCTTGCCTTTGTTAAGTGTTACAGAGAGTTGGGAACAATGCATACAAGAGGTTGGGAAGATATTTTTAATTGCGTTTTTTAAATGAATCACAACCAATTGTTGTTCGCGAATCTTTTAAAATCTTTTGAATCATTGTAAAGATTCAATGCGAGTTCTTATGCACTGTATTGCATTACATTACAAGAGGCTTTGTGGTTTAAAATGATTCCCGGTGCATCGCATTATGCCGACACTTTTTGTGTGAAAACCTGTACCTTAGCCTCATTGAGTCACGAACCGCGTAGGATTCAATTATCTAATTTAAGCGAGTCGTCACAAAAGAAACATGAATAGTATTTCACGCCAAAGAGTCCTTGTTGAGACCTGTCCTCGATATATAGTTACAAAATACAATCTCGACATCATATAAATTACTATTACTTCACACTTGGAAATGATTCTCTTACAAGCCTGATCGCGGTGTTTCAACGGCAGTCAAATGGACCATCGGGCTTCACATCGAACAGCAATACATTGGAATCATGGCAACCAATTCGCATCGATGCAAACGTTCATCATCTTTTTGAAGCGTTTTAACTGTACAAAACACTAGTGTTGGGTCAATCTGATTCAGTTTCAGAATTAATAAAGAACCTTTGGAATGATTCGATGAATCTTAATCTAGGTTGAAACGATGTATGAATCTAAAAGATTCATCATATGAGATTCATGCATTTCTAAAATTCATCTTATCTGATTCATGAATCTTACAAGAATCATATATCTTGAAAGATTAACGAATCTGTAGGGATTGATACATCTCCAATGATTCATAGAGCTACAGCTTCTTATTATTCTTCTTCTTGGCGTAACAACCTATGCGATCATGCCAGCCAATATATGGTTTTGAGACTTCTTGGCATGTACAACACAGAATAGTTTGTTTTGCTACGAGAAGACGGTACCTGGAAGGCTTGAACCCATGACGGGCATGTTGTTATGTCCGTGCGAGTTAACCACTGCACTATTTTATGGGATCGAGCATATTCAATATTTTTAAAATCAAACATCTATAAAATTTCATGAATCTCTGAAGACTCATGAATCTTCATGGATACATGAATCTTGGAGATTCAAGAATCTTCAGCGATTGATGAATATTTGAGATTCGATTCGATGTTCGAATAACCCTTCATATGAATGAATCTTAACGAAACCAACACTACAAAACACATAAAAATGTAAAAAAAATCAAGCCTTCTAGGGAACAAACAAATCTGTGAAGATAATTTGAAGGCAGCGTGTAGAGTCGTGTTGCAAATCAGCGGAACTGTTCGTTAATCAATGTGGTCAAATTTGTGTGCTAGTGTTTTGGTGGCCTCGCCTTAGTAAAAGTCTGCCCCAGTGCTTCCTCCTCAACCAATTTCATTTCCCATATCTGTCAGTCATTAGTTAGCCCGCTTTGCTATGTGGGTGTAAGCGGTTTAGGAGAATAGCAGTCAATTTGAAGTGTCCAGATGTGTGTGAGTGTGTTCGGTTTACTCGTGTGTAGTGTCCTCCGTCTTGCTTTTTCGCTTACCTCTCCCCATTCCAAAAAAAAAAGGTCACTTGCGTGTGAACGCAAATCCTGAGCGTCCCCTTTCTCGCTGTGTAGTTGCTTTTTTTTTCTGTGCACATGGTAGTGTGGTGTTTCCATTGCCCCCCCCCCCCCCCCCCACCCCCCCCATCCCCATTATGTTACGTCATCACTCTAGCTTAAGCAGCTTATTTTGTGTGCGTGCCGTCTCGCTGATTTCGCTGCACGTCTGATGCTCTTCTCTGTTTGCAACGTTTCTGACTGACAGTTGTCCCCGAGCGTGTGTATGGATGTATGTATGTATGTAGGTGTATGTGGGAGTATGTGATTGCGTGTGCTTGGTTTGTGTATGTGTTCTCTAGCTCGTTGTGTTTGTGATCTCTCTCTCTAGCTCGTTGTACTACTTAAGCGTGCTCTGTTCTTAGTGCGAGTAGTAGTTTGTTGCTGTACCATCGATCTTTGCGTTACAAAGCGTTACCTGCCACTATTGCAATTCCCAAGCAGCGATTGCAGTATATGTTTTAGTTACACGATTATAAATATAAAAAAAATTATGGGAATACTTTTGAAATTTGGAATTTGCTTTCCAAGTTTTAGTTCCCGATGTGTCGCCCAAGTAACGTCTAAACAGTGTAGACCGCACTGGATCAATTATAATTGTTTCATAGGAGGGACTACTCGTCCATGTTTGCGTTTGTAAACAAAACATGCTGCTTGGGTTTTGCGATCTACAGGCGTTACACGTAACGCCATCGTAACGCGACGATCCGTGCTACACATTTACCTGGCATTACGAATGGTTGTCAAACGCACCATTCATGCCATGCAGAACTTCCTTAGCATATGAAATGCTATGATAAAAGAAACAAAATCTAAGGATAGCGCGTAAACAAATGTTCTTTTTCTCTCTTACGCCCTCTTCTCTCTTCTATACCCTATCTGTTCCTGAACTTCCTATACCCATACGTCCGTCCCTGTTCCCTGGCTCGATTTTTGTTTCCTCAACCCGTGATCTCTTTGCTGCGGCACTATCTGTTTCCTCCCAAACTGATCGCACCACAATCCCATGACGCGCTCCTCCATCATAAACAAAAACCTCTCCCCGCTCCAACAACATAGCTGTCACCGGGTCGCGAGTGCTCCGACATCGACATGGAACCGCAGGCCTCCCAGAGCCGGGACTGCGAGCCGACGCCGCCGCTGCAGCGCCACGGCTCCAAGAGCAACTTCTTCCTGCCACCGCTCGACGGTCCCGGCGGCATGGTGTCCCAGGTGGGTAGCGGGGGCGACTCGCCGCGCCAGCAGCAGCAGCAGCACATGCGCATGTACCATCCGCGGCATAGTCCGCATCCGCGGCAGCGCGGGCTCGATCCGTCGCGCAGCTTCACGCCTGAAGGACTGTCGCCCGACCATCCCGGTGGACCCGGCGGTCCACCGCCGATGATTACGATACAGTCCCAGCAGCAGCAGCAGCAGCAGCAACAGCAGCCACGTGGAGGAGGTCCTCCATCGTCGGCTACTCCGACCATGCAGCAACGCATCAAGGCGCTCGGTGTCGCCACACCCCTAGCCATGTCCAGTCCCGTGCGAAGGTAAGTGCCCTCATACATCCAACCATATTTATATAGACTACACGTACATTTTTGACACAGCCATCTAAGGTCATGAAGGAGCTTATTTTTGAGCAGCAAAGTTTTTCAAAGATGTGCAGCTGTATCGGAAATCGCGCGGGACCCGCGGGACGGATCTCTCCTCTAATGTCCCGGATGTCCTATCAAACGTCTGCCAGCGGGCGCAAGTTTGATATGCTCGTATCATTTAAAACTATTAATTTCGTCCCCAACAACTCGAAAAACACACGTACACACCCCACTCATTACATTGAAACCAACTGCTTGCTGTTTATTGCTGCTCCACTAATCCTGCTCCACAGGTGGACGTAAAGATGGCGGCTCGGCGCTCCGAAAACAAAGCCAAAGCAAATGAAACACGTAAAACTTTCGAAATTATACAAATCTACCTGCTTCCCAGCGGTTGCGGCACACCACGAATAACGCGCGTGTCCGCAAAAGGGAATATAAACACACACACATTCACAGGAGTAACACAAAAAAAAAACACAGAAGCTAACTAACAACGGAAACTCGAAGCAGCGCCCGTTTAGCAGCCTTCCGTATCGCATCCGGCCCAACAAACTCCTCCTCCCCTCCAATCTGGTCCCAATGTGTGGAACTAATCGAAAAAAACAAGATGGCGCCTTAGTGTAAACCACGCGCACCGGATCACTGGAAGCGTTTCTTCCGCGCGTCCACTTATCCCATCCAACGACAGTTGTACATTCTTCGAATTGAAACCGAAAACAGCAGACACAGACGTGCGGACACTGCCAACACTAAGAGCGAAAAGAAGAAGAAGAAGAAGAAGAAGAAGAAGACTGGAAAAGGATGAAAAAAGCCGAACCGTTCTGCCCTTCTTCCTGCCTCGTCACATAACTCCATCCCCATCCCCTGACCCCTTGCGCTCTTTCTTCACACGGCGACATCACGTGGGTAAAAGCAGTGTGTTTGCTACCGTTACCAGTTTTGCGTTACTACGTTACTGCGTTACGTGTGTTCGTGTACGCGCTAGGCTCGTATTTGTGTTTCGTTTGGCATTCTTCTACGTTCGCTCGTATTAGGCGTAGAAGTGCAGTTTTGTTATTGCAAATTGGTAAAAGTAGACGCAAAAGCAGAGACGCGCACAAGAGGAAGGAGTGGAAACAAAAGAAGAAGAAAAATAAGAAGGGTGTATTGAAATTTGCCTCGTTAGTTTTGCTGTTTGTTTTCCCTACCACCTGATAAAACGTTACGCCCAAACAAAAACACAAAAACACAAAAACACAAAAACACAAAAACACAAAAACACAAAAACACAAAAACACAAAAACACAAAAACACAAAAACACAAAAACCAACGCAGAACCCCCCCTGTCCCTCGTCTGACAGTTCGTTAATCGTTTTGTTTCTATTTCTGCTGCACAATTACTTTTCTACTGCTGTTGTGTATCTTTGCTCTATTCGTATTACTTGTTCAATCTTTTTAAATTTGTTTTTCATGTGTATTTGTTGTTTTTTCATTTCCTCCTTTTCTTTTATTAAACATCTCTCTCTCTCTCTCTATCTCTCTCTCCCTCTTTACTGTGTACCGTTCAATTTGTTTTGCTACCATGCTGTGCTCTACCCTGTTTACCTGTTTTGTAGTTTCATTTTCGTTTGTTGAAATCTTCCAAACCCATTGCCGCCACACTGTACAAAACTGCCATTAACACATTCCTTTTCCTCTTTCTTTTTTCCTTTTATGGGTTTAAACTTTTTTTTGTCATTTGCCAAAATGGCGAGCGCCTGTATGGCTGCCGGTTTGTTCTCGCTGCTAGTGTGTTTGTTTCCTGTTTCATCCAGTTGCCGCAGGCAGGCGAGAGCTGTGGCGGCAAACCAACTGTCAAAGCGCGCGCTGTCAACATGAAGCGAACACCCCTTGCGAAAGGACCTTATTATGGCTTATTATTTGCTTGTCAGGTGGGGTGTGATTGCGGAACTGCTCCGTGTCTGGTGGTTGCGTGCGTCCGTGTAGTGGTAGTATACTGTGTGAGGCAGCGGGGTTTGGTAGTCGCGGAAGCCCATGTGTGTCTGTGTGTGTGTGTTGCGTCGCGCTGTTTGCGTTGCGATGGTCTGTGCGGCCAATCCCGGAGGAGACGTTTTGTGTTTCTTCAATTGTATCTTATTTGTTGCCCGATTTTTTGCCCCTTACATTGTCTCGGTAGTCCGTTCTGCTCGTTTGCTCGTTACATACACGTTCGTATTTTGTTTCCAGTGTTCAGTTTTATCGCGTTAGAGCAAGTGAGAGTGGAGGAGTGAGAGGAGAGAGTGAAAGAGATAAGAGGTAGATGAGAGAGAAAGAGAGAAATGAAAGAGCCACCGTCTCCGTTATCGCAATCTATTGCGATGTCTCTCTCTCTCTTTCTCTCTCTCTCTCTCTCTCTCTCTCTCTCTCTCTCTCTCTCTCTCTCTCTCTCTAGCTCACACTCTAATCTTTCTCTCTCTCTCTCTCTCTTAC
>AXCO02008008.1:0-13936 GCA_000473525.2 Anopheles melas
TTTCGAGACTTAATTCATTACCACTTGCTACGGGGGGACGGTCCATTCCGGGCTTGAACCCATGACGGGCATGTTATTGAGTCGTTCGAGTTGACGACTGTACCACGGGACGCCTCTATGGTCTATAAAGGCACAAGAAATAGAGATTGATAATATATGAGGTCGTTAGACGGCTTTAGACTAGAGGAGGTTCCTGGAAGCTCAACCTCCACAAATGATTTACAAAGTATGGGCATTGAGAAACAGGAGGTAACATATACGATCCAAATGAATATAGCAGAGTATAAGTTCTTCTTACAACTTCCTGAGAATCTTGTGTAATGACTGAGTATGAGGCCAGTGCTACATCTGTATGTAATTAATTGTATTAATCAGAAACGGATTTCCTACCACTGCTTAACCGAGCCAACCAATTACAAAGAAAAGAAGAGTACCACAAAGCACAATTCCAGCGAAAGAGCACTTCTACCATAAAGCAAGTCATAACATTGGGATACACTGCAATGCCTCTTGTGCTCTTATCTAGTATCATTTCGTTATGTACTGCTAAAGACACATTGCATCGCGAGCAGTTATAGTGATCACAATTTTACCCGAAAATGATGTACATATGTTTACTGGTATCCGCACCACCACTGGACTAAATACTGAAGAGTTTTCTTAAGGTTATTGAATTACTAAGCGCTAACTATGGCACAATGTATGTAAGTGATACCTTTTCGGCACATATCCGGCACATCCTTTGACTTCAGGGCGGGTCGTACGCCAAAGAGCACCGGCATCGCACCGCGGTTTACCTAATCCGCACCCGTATTTCTCCAGCGCAGGTTGAGTCACGCGTAGGCTATGATTACCAATTATAATGCGAAATATGAGCACCACTCGCGTGAGCCCTGGCCCCACGTACCGTACTCTCGAGCGCTCTCGAGCGTAATCTTTGTGCACGGAGAATCCTTTTCCCTTGTGCCTTTGTTCCCTGATAAGCTGATGCGGCATACACCTTCTTCCTCCAGGTCCGTGCCATAATGGTTAGTTTAAGATGGTTGGTTGATGAAGAAAGAAAGGACTCCCTCTCCCAGCGACGAAGACGGATTCGACTCGTGCTGACAGCAATTGATCAATGGGGAACGCACACGCGGTAAAAGTCAGCGCGATGGACACGCAAGACACTTGCTGACTCGAAAGTTCCTTCACGGATAGTACTTCACACCGGCCATGGCAGTGTGGCGTGGTGCGCACCAAACGCACTCTCTCGCGCACATACTAACACACACACACATACACACACACACAGAAAGAGTCCCAAAGGAAAGCTCAATGGCGCGATAAGGCAGGTTCCGCTTTCCGCATGACAAATGATTTGCCGACAGTTTAAGAATGCTGAACGTTTTTAATGATCCTCATGTGCACGAGGCGCGACCCATTCTTCCGTGTGACGGCCGTTTGGTTCCGTTCCTCGGTGGCGTAGTGAGATGTATTTTTTGTCCCCTCTTTCGCGTCCCTGTCCCTTGTCCTTTTGTGCTCGTCGTCGCTGTTTGAGCGTTCTTGCGGTGTACCGCTTATCGCTCCTAGCGCTTTGCCGTAAATGCGTACAAAATTGGCGGTTTCGTCAAAAACGTTGCGCACACGGTATAATAGATCGCCATGTGGAGTGCCGTGCCGTGCCGTGGAGATAAATGACAATGAACCAGTGCGTACTTCAAATGAGCTCGGAGCTCGGGCTGTGTGTGTGTGCGTATATGGCGTGCTATTGTACCTCAAATTATCTCTTCACAACCCTACGGAGCTTTTATTATCGTTGTTCTCGCATCTAAAGGCAAAAGGCGCAAGGGTCCCACAGCGAGCACTGTAGTTTAATGTCATTAAGAAAGGATATGTTTTTCTTGCGGTACGGCTTACAGCGCGATAAGCCGCTTGTACGGATTTATTGTACAGCATCCTGCTGATACGTAAATTTCTTGTCGTATTATTTTGCTGATGTACAGCAACGGTTTGGTTTTCTTTTTTGTGCATGGTTTAATTTCATTTTTCCTCGGTATGGTAGGTCGCAGCGAGCCGTTCGTTGGATGGTGACTGGTGGAATGATGAATTTCATTACACGAATCGTTTGTTCATTTACTTATCGTACCCTGACGAGGGAGAGAATAAAAGTTGTAGAGTAGTTTTGAGATGAACAGTTAAGCAAATAAGTGTGCTGACATGTGCTGTCTGCGAGCCTAGATTTTGCCGTGCAAATAACTATACCTCTGCTTGATGGCTTCTCTTGTGCCTCGGTATTTTTCATAAATTTTCAAATTTACAACAAAAAATCGTGATTTGCCTTTGGTTTTGGTAAAAAAGATACGATTTCAATGCGATGTTGTAATGTAAATAGGTATGAAAAAATCAGAATTTCCGCCCGTGGTTCGATTGGCAACGATAAAGTGTAGAAAAATCTGCATTTGCTGTCCCAAACCAAACAACGCAACAAAACATTCAAAACGGTAGCCGTAAAAATGTAACTATATTGCAGGCCCGCTGAAACCGCGATGGCAGATAATAAACCATAAAGTTGGCCCGAACCTCCGGCCTTACTGTGGGTAAACTTTGTCACAACGTTGCAGAAAACACACATACATTCGCACACAGCAAAAAGCTCAGCCTGACCCCCCATTCCGCCGCTGCACGAGTTCATATCAGTTGATGGAAATTCGATTCCTTCCTGCTGGGTGTAAATAACAGCCATCCGTTTCGAAAGTCGACCACACTGGAATGCCGTTCCAGCCCATTTCCGGGGGTTTGGGAGACGAACAGCGGTGTCGTCGTCGTCGTCGTCGTCGGTTTTTGTGTCTGGATGAGCTCACCCTTTCCTCGGTCTCGGTGATCAGGACTCAGTGGGTGCTTTGATTTGTTTTCTGCTTCTCTGGCCGGGTTTCGGTTCCGAGCTCCGGTGGAGTGTTTTCCACACACGGGCCCGGGCGGAAGAAATGCAGGTAGGAATGGTAGGAATCGTAAAAAATGGTTCATATTCATATTTCATCCGAAAATATGAATGCTATGCCCAGAGCGCCACGTACGGCTCGCTGTGGAAAAACTCATCTCTTGTTGCCCCCTCCTGTTGTTGTTTTGTTAGAACGGCTCGATCATGTGTGTCTGGAGCTGTGCGCCCTCGGTTCCGTCGGAATGTCGGGATAAATAAACCGAAACCGGAACCAACCGGCATCGGCGGTAAAGTTTATTGAAGGATTGTTATCGTTTTGACATTACTCAGCACTTTAACGTTTCCGTCGGGGATTAGCAGTGCGGAGCGAGCGAAGGGAGAGCGGTATGTGCTTTTCACGGTGTGGAAAAGGTAGGAGTAAGTTGTCATATTGATGATGACTGTTTCGTACGACTGAGGCAGTAAGGTGCGACGCGACGTCCTTTGATATGAATCTGGTGGCCCGGATAGAGAGTCAAGGTGACAGGAGGATCCTGTTGCTGCTTGCCGCTGCAGTTTACGAGAAGATTAAACCGGAAGGATACGATTGCCATCCCCTTTTGCTAACGAGGGGGTGCCCTCCTTCGTTGTTTATGACGCGTGATTCGACAACGGGCGAGCGGGCGTACGAGCGAGTTTAATAAATTTGCCCCGAGTGCGCGGGGCAGGCTTTTCACGTCGTTGAGGATTGTGAAAAACAAAATTGACAGATGCCTCGCGCGAAAAAAAAACGGTTGCTAATAAAACCGGTTGGGTGTGTCGGTGTGCCATATGTGCGTGGAGGCGAAGGGAGGATGGGCAGTAAAAAGGTGGAATCATAATTTACGGTTCAGCATTGTCGCACGATTCGCAATTCTAAATTGCGAAATGATCAACGGCGTAATGACTGGAATTGTAGGCGAATGGGTAGCAGCTGGCGCGGAATTGTTTGCTGCTGCTCGTTAAGTGTGTACAAAAGCGACAACGAAATGCGCGACAAGAGACAATGGGAAGCCATTTCTTTCAGCCCCTGGTGAGGGTGTTCCGATCCGATGGTATTGATGGAAAATATGTTTGTTGAAGTCTTTACAACAAGCAATGGAACAAAGGATTTCAATAGAAAGAAAAGCATTTCATCAGAAAGAGGGTTCCGGTAATTGATTGAAAATGGCAATCGTTTTTGTAAAGATTGAATTCATGTCAAGCGTTTTTAAAAGCACAATAAAAGCACTGTTTAGTTTTCCGATAGTCTCAGTTTCAGATTTTTTGAATTATTTGTAACAATTTTTTAGAGTTTACTACTTTAATCAATTTTTCGACATTCTTCTATATTCACTGATAACGTTCGGTGTAGAAAGGGAAAGCAAAGTAGCCCTATAGAAGGAAAGCGTTTGGTTCACAGCTTCCTTAGATCACACCATATGCTACCACTCAGCCAGGCTGCTGCATGCTGCCTGATGCAATCCGCGAAGCGCTCGACCAGCACGAGGCTCCTGGCAGCCCAGGATAAGCATATTCTAATTTTATGCCACCATCCATATGGGTGACATTGTACGTGCGCATGAGAACATACGTACGTTCGACCACATTTCGGAGGCTGCTGGCTTTTCCCCTATCCAACGCCGCACACTCACGGTACAGTGCGCTGGTCGAATGAAGACATTGGCCATCATACTTAGAATTCTATAAATAATTCATTGACAACGACAACCCGGTTTCGTTTGACTCCTGGCAGCGGCTTGGATGCCGGCTCCAAATTGTCGCACACTCTCGCCCCAGACGTACGTCCCAACACTCCAGCACGCTAGATGCATCGTCACTCCAGATGTGCAGCACGAAATTGGCGGCTGGCTGCATCTGTCGCATCGGGTTTTTCGGGAGAAGATGAAGAGAGAGAGAGAGAGAGAGCGAGAGAGACACTGTGTGTGTGCTTCAAATATGTTAATTGAATCTTCAGTGCACATTTCAGCTGCAGATAGCAGAACGATACCGGTCGTTTCGGTCCAAAAACCTCGCCCACCACTCTGTATGTGACCGCATGCGGTATGCCGCACGGTTGGGAGTGAGAAATGCGGTACGCTGGCTAAATGTTTAATTGAATTATTTTCGATTTGCACCGAACTGCAACAGATATGCCTCAATTAAGAAATTGTCATGCTGTGGAAAAAGGGCTGCCAGTGGAATGGTTTACCAGCGTTTTTCCCCTAACTTTCCTCGGGAAGAGAGCTTCTCCTTCGTAGCACGTAGTGTCTGGGGCAAGGACGCAACGAAAGCCGCCATCTTGTTCGTTTGGTGAAGCGATCAAGTAAATCATTGTGAACGTGACTATACTTTGGCTCGATCTGAATCACATTGTGCAGGAGATGATCTGGCAGAGTCGAACAGCTCGGCAACCGACTTCTGCTGCAGTTCTTTAACGGTGTGGCACGGCATCCACCGCGCTTGGCCGTGGCGTAACGAGTTGATTGCAAGCTCGAATAAAAATTATGAGACGTGATACGTTTGCCCAACAATAGGGTGCAATCAGCGTGCCCAGTGTAGGACCGCATCGCATCCACATGTTGGGACACATCCACATTCGATAGTGCATTCGATAGGTGGTAAAGGTAATGGTTGCAAGACGGTGCACCCGTTACATCTCTATCTTATTGCAAACCTGTGCCGAGCGGGTGTCCTTATTCACCTCCATCGCGATGGTCGGGCAAATTTGCGGGCCGGCACTTATTAGCGAGCGTAATTAGCATGTATTTACAATTGCAGTTCTACACTATCTTGATGCGGAACTTTGAATGTAGTAGCTCATGCAAAACAAAGGACGCGAGCGCAGGTGGAGAAAAAAAACCCGTTCCAACAGTGTACTGGCAGCGCAAACTACCCAGCGCGAGTGCACTAATGCACTAATTAAGATTCGTCGTTTCCGTTTGCCTGAACTTTCCAGCGAATTTGGTACGGTTCGCTGGATAATGTAGCATTGCGCGGGTGATTCGCGTAACGACTTCCTTGACCGAAAGCCACCCGTAGATAGTGAAAGATCTTGCAAGAGTTCCATTAAGAGTACACTTTCGTCTGGGTCGACTATGGTGGTTGCTGTAGTTATTTTTATATTACAACCGCTCGGGTTGGAAGAATATTCTGTTAGAATTTATGCGGTGTGATTATTATTCATGTAACTAGTATCACGGTGCACGGCGACGAACAGAGATACGATTTTGCTGCGTTAATCAGATTGTTTGAAGTATGAAACCTAAGGTGCATGAATGAACCAGTAAAAAGATGTGGACATGGCTTTAATACATTGCTTTGTAGTTTGTAGGTCAAGTTAGTATATTTTATAATGAATTGTGTAGCTCTGTTATCTTTCTGTAGATTTAAGAATGTCTCAACTTACTGCTACTGCTTTATACTGCTTCGCACTGTTAATTTTTGTTTGAGAATAAAAACCAAAGTACAGCTCCACCAGTTCATTCTCGTATTGTATTACATTTTGCAGTTCGCTTTAAAGAATCGGAATGTTTCATTACTTACCGGTATACGATATGGAGTAATGAAGGTGAACCCCGAGATCCATCCAAAAGGGGGCGAAAAATGCAACCATAAAGTTTATGACGCTTTCCCGATTGATTTGCACATTTATTGCGAATGGAAAGCAACGTAAAGCTGCTGCTCTGAGTGGATTGGAAATTGTTTTTCAAACTTACAACCGAGGCTTGGGATGTTCCTCAGGTAACAGGCACACGATACCAGCGCCAGCTAGATAAGTGAACCTTCTAGTGTTTGATTTTTGCTTTCTCCCCCGACTTTCTACTCACTCCGCGGATCTTGCTCGAAGCGATGCAGCTAGCAGGGATCGATGAATATGTTGTATTTATATGTTTATTTTTTTCCTTGAGCTGTAAAAACAACCATCGAAACCACCCACCAGAATGTCCACCATTACCGATGCTGCCGATGGCTTGAGCTAGCTGGCAAACGAGCAGTTAAAACTTTCATTCTCAGCTACATAGGTACAGGCGAGCAAAGATGGTACGTGAATGTGGTAGTTGTGTGCTTTCTTTCTATTTTATGCAACATTTTGGTCCCGATTTCCATTATGTTTTATGGGTGTCTGGTTGAATTTTTGATTGCATTTTCGTGATTAAACCCCCTGTAATGTGGTAGTGCAGTTGGGTGCGCTTACGTTGTATCTTATTTTTTCGATTACTGTCCCCACGAAGTTGTTTCGTTGAGCGCACGGGTGGTTGATTTGTAGCGGGTGGTGAAGATAAAACTTTCACAACTGTCTGTTCATCCGAAGGATTAGAGTCGTTGGCGGCAGGTTACGATTCCCATTCAGACCTACCAATTGCAATTAACAAGCATTGCTTGCAATTGAGCGCAGAAGAGGAGCAAAGACAAAAGCAAACTCATAACTTGGCCCCATCCAGAAGCGATTGTAAGCATTGACAGCGAAATTGATAGCTCCATATCACGCTCATAAATGTGAAATGGCTTCAAAACAGCTGGCGGCGGTGACAAAAGAGTGCCTAAACCGCTCCGGGGACAATCAACAAAGAAAAGGTACAAGGAACAAAGGCTCTCTTTAAGCGCGGGAACACATGCAAATCCGCAAAGAGGAGCAAGTTTTTCGAATGAAAAGAAAAATCCCCTTGCCTGGAAGGACTTTCATATGTGAGCTGCTGTTGCTGCTCTTCACGGGTTTGTTGTTGGCCCAATAGAAGAATAGAACAGTGTGGGAACGGTAAATTTGAAATCAAAATGTTTGCCGCTGGAAGAAAGTAGGTCAGCAGCTTCCTCGCAGCATGATGCTCGTCAAGGTGCTTAATCCTGCGTTTCTTGTGCAATACCACATTCCCGTACACGTTCCTGTTCCTCCGAACCTCGCGAAAACCAGTGTGGCCGCGGTCTGGCAAACATCATAATTGAATGATTACTTTTTTCCCGCTGCCACCGCTCTAGCGATGATGTCACTTAGTGTGGGAATGAGAAGCTTGGAAAAGCCGGTGAGAAAAGAAACATCCCGGAAGGCAAAAGGCTCTCCGTTTTGTTTGTTGTTACCTTTGCACATTTTTGGGTGGGATTTTTTGTTGTTATTATTGTTGTTGTCAGCTTTCCATACACTGTTTTGGTCGGGTGCGGAACTGTGTGGGAGGGGGTCGGTTCCTTTTGTGGCGTTTGGCGTCTCAGTCTGACTAAATGGCTCATTGTTGTGGGGATGATGAAAATTTGAATACCGATAACGGCTGAATTGAAGTTTGATGAAGATGAATTGCCAAGCTGGATTGGGTTAATGCGCGTCTATTCACCTGCGGAAGATGGGAAAATTATACCCGCACACACAAACACACCCAACACGTCACGCAAATGGGAACAATATGAGGGATGAGCATTACGGTGAGTATCAAGTAATTGTGCTGGCAGAGTTTGTTAGAGCAAACAGAAGAAGACGATGAAGTATCTCTGCCAGGATAAGCTTATTATTTTTTATGTAACAGTGTTTATCAGCGTACAGTGCTGTTGGGATGACTTTAATTCGATTTTCACAGCGCCAAATAATGATAAAGAACTGTGGCGAGAAGACATTTAGTCGAGAAAGAAGGTATGCAAACAAGTGAGTTAAAGTCCTTGAAACATAGGTGCTGAAAATAGTTCATTACTTCTGGTATTGTTTTGAGTTATCATCCGTATGGTCTCAGTGACCATTTTAAGTCATGGATGTCTAAACGATAGGGGATTCTGTACTGATATACGCCCAAATCTGAAAACCTTTCATTGGCTTTGAATGGCCTAAAATCTGCTATACGATTGAGGTTCTATGTGCTACTCACTTTGAACATCGAAACGCATCCTTTCACCGCTCAAGTACATCGGTCCGCTGTGGTGAGAGAACTCAATCAGGAAATCGCTTTACTAGACTGCGAATACTCCGATGTGGGTGAAGCTGCAAATTGGATGCAATTGCTGAACACACATGATTCCACAAGCCAAACTCCAATGGCTCGTTTGCTGGAGGTTAACGAGATTTAGCACGAAGCTACAGTCAATATCATTTGACCACATCAAATGAGTTTGAAGTGCTTCAGTGCTCTATATTGTTACTATTCTTTGATGTAGTATGAAGTAGGTTAAGATTTTGTAATACTGTTACTTAATAAAATTGAATGAAGATTCTTTAGAGTTCGGAGTTCGTAAATCAAAATATAAAAGTTCTTTCCAACGTGTTTCAGAACGCAGAATAAGTCACTATATTTGAAAGGTAACTTAAAATACTATCGTCAGATGAAATGAGTACAATAACAAATGTATCTTAACATCTCGTACTTATTTAGCAGCATCTTTCCGTTACAAAATGTTCAAACCGCGCACAGGCAAGGAACAAAAAGACATGGACAAAGCTCCCCTATCTCGCCTATCGCACAATATCTCATACGCCATGGTTTGCACTATCGTATCATTTGTCTCGCGCGCCGGCCGCCGGGTTGAACGTAGTGGCTGTGCCGTACGTCGAACCGCAACCAAACATTCGCAGCAAGCGCATCCGGATGCATTTCCGGTGGCGTTTCTTTCCGTTCCGTCGCTTGGTGTGCGGGCGTGTGGTTTCGGGAGTTATCTCTCCGGCAATTTCCCTATCGATTTTTCCTGCTTCTGCGCCGGCTGCTGAGCAGAAACCGGAAACAGTTTGTTAAGTAAGAGAGAAGCACAATTATTTGTATTTGTGGTCGGTTTTGCGATGCCCCGAGTGCTGGCTGCACAGCAAAAGCTCCGAGCGCGGTTAAATCGAGCGTGACGAGCTCCTTGCGAGCCGGGCGGAACACGGGGCGGGTCCGCCGATAGTGTTGTGCACGGTGAAAAATGGTGCCCTGGAAGCGTAAAACGGGAATGCGTCTCAGGGACACCGATCTCTTCCGGTGTGTCGTGGTTTCCGTGGATCGTGCCAGCTGGTAGAAAAATTGGAACCGGAGCATGCTCGGGAATGGCCAACACTTCGATACAGTGTTTCGTGGTGTTTCGTGTACGAGCAGTGTACGTGTACCGTTGCCGTGATTGGCAAATGCAATGGAGTTACGTTCGGCTATTCCTTGGCCGTTTTGTTGTCCTCTCCAACTCCATCCTTTCACAGATAACAAATAGGACATGCCACGGAAGAGGTGGACTGGTTTTATTTATCTCCCGGTTTAACTTAGCTACCGAACTGTTTCTCTGTTTGTTTTGTGTTTCGTGTAGTGGAGTAGCATAGTTATTTTTTGTTGTCTAAGAAGCGGTAGTGTTGGTGCGAGGCAACGAGAGGGTTGATTTTATAGTGCGTTTGCAGCTAGTAGTAGCTGTTGCTGAGCGAAGCAGGGCATTCTTTTCCCCGCACTGGCTCTGAACTGGCCGCAGTACTAAGGCAGATTATTCGCGCCAGCATGTTTGGCCGGTGCGAGCACTTAACTGCATTTCCTTAGGCACCGTTTATTTACTGGACGTGTGTTGTTCTTCGCAGGGGCAAGCTGCTAATCGTATCGGTAGTGGGCCCCCAGACAAACCCATAAATACCATTTTCCCATCGAGCAGCAAATGAAGATTAATTATTTAGGCTACGTGGACTACGAAGGTGGATATGGGATCGGCAAAGCTGGCAACACGGGTTTGGGAGGCGGTAAAGGGTCGAGCATGGCAGTCTAACACGAGGGCACGATTGGTGGAAGGATGCTAGCGTCGGTAAAGCACGCAGCTCACAGCTGTAACACGTGTTTTCAAGTGTTGTTCGCTTTTAAAACCATTAGCTGTGTGGTGCGATCTGGCTGGGATCCCTGAACTGAAAGAGCTTTTGTCAGTGAAGTGGTTGTTTTTAGTTGGACGAAACTGGGAAGATACAGCGAGACAGGCGGAACAGTAATGTTAGTAGCAGGAAGTTTTGAAGGACTTGGTTTTTATCATGATTGTTTTATTAAAGATTTAAGGGAACAGTGTGGAATATACATTTTACAGGCAGAGCCATTGCAGGAGAAGGTAACTGTGCAATCATTAACTCCAGAATCAGTCAGTAAGGATATGAGTAAAATCAAAAGCCATAATGAGTTTATAATTAGGTCGTCTAATAATCTGTGCGGACTGTAAAATTTTCACAATTTTTTCGCTTCTCTTGATTCAGAGATCTTAAAATACTCTCCTTTTCACATCAGCCCACTTCATTATCCCTCTTTCTGGCTGGTGGCTTTGTGCGGCTTACTATTGAATCCATTTTTACACTCATTCATGCTCATTGTGTTCCGGTCCCTTGACAAACACACAGATGTCAGTCTGATCTTTCAGTTCTCATCTTCCTACAGTTATTAAGAACCACCAATCCCCTCGATCCATCCACAGTCTAATGGTCTCGATGCTCCGGAGGTTTGACCAGCGAAGAACGGCAGGAACGCCACAGTGCGACCATCACCATCACCGGTCACCGGAGTGAATGTAATCTCTCATCCAGCCAGCCACCAGATGATTTATGACAGTCACATAATGCAAAAGATGTGTTAATCTCAGCTTGAAAGCGATCTAGGCCAGATGCCGCCGCTCCGGTGCGCCATTTGCCCCGTGTGTGCCGCGCAATGGTCGCGCGAGCATAATTACTGTCGCCGTGCACAAACACACTCAAACACACAATGGAAATGGTGGCATCAATTCCCGCGTGGATGCTGCATTGGAAGCCTCATAATTTTTATGCCCGATTTTGAATAGCTTCCGGCTGTGCCAGTAGCACCCTAACTCCCCATCGCAAGCACAGTGCTTCTCTCTGTTGATTTGTACATTGGTCCACAGGGAAAAAGCAAAAAAAACAACAACTATACGAAGTATATCTGTGAGCTCACAGTTTCGTTCGACTTTCGGGTAATGCACAGTTATTCTATTTGCGATGGATAATGCCAATTCCGGTGGTAAAGAGGATTAAGAGTGAATATTCCATTCCGTATCGGGCGCAATCCTATTAATTGAATGGCTAAAAGTCACAAATAACGAGTGAAATGGCGCTAGCAAACCGCACGGCAGTGCCAAAGTTTGCACAATGCATTGGAAACACTTCCACCATTACGCGCGGACATTGAATTGTGCAGGCAGGCGGTAAGACAAACCACACACGGGACAGTGTTTTGGGGGTATGGAAATATTTGGTTAATAAATTGAACAACGCTTCACTGCACGCTGAGTCCGAGAAGAATGAAGCGATGTTTGGGCAATTCATTGATGAAGCTTGGGCTATTGCGGAACAAACTAGAACAATATTTGACTGATGGACAAATAAACAGTTGCGTTTGACGAGCCAAAGTGGCCAAAGTATGTTTTTTATGACTAAATGATGACTGTAAACTGTAGCTGAGAAGCTGAGAAGTTTATATTGTTTTTTTTTATTTGAAAGTAGTTCAAATTAAACATTAAAGTTAAAGCTTTATAAACTGATCAAAGTATGTTTATTGTGTCAAAAATTTAAAAATGTCTTTAAACGAAAAATTCACGTTCAATCTCTTGTAGGAATTTAAATGTTTTACTAGACAGGAGAGAACAGTAAATTCCCACCACAAAAAGAAAGCACATAAAATATGGTTATTGCAACCGTTCCCATCCGCGCAACGAACACCTTGGCTACAATTTTGCTGCACTGGCTGCACGTGACATTGTTGCATTGATCCTTGGTGCCCACCAACGTCACGTGCGCTCCCCGTCGTGCGTGGTACGTGATTTTTGATTAATTTCCCTACCCAGAACGCGAACGCGCGGAAACAGCTGGAAATTCCGCAAATGAAAAGCAAAACAGCATGCGATAAAGACGTAAAGGGGAGCGGGCGGAGGGGCGAGCTGAAACGAAAAGCCATGCGTACATGATCATCGATGTAAAATCGTACGCACGTCGCCCGATTCATGGCGTGATGTTTGGTGGCTTAATTTCCGGTGGTGTATCTTAACTTGTCAACCCCGGGACAACGGTGAACGATCCTGCTACTTGCCCCATGCCTCCATTATAGGCAAGCTGTGGCAGGCAAATTTGGCAAACGTGGATGGAAAACCATTTTTCACCCAGAGCGCTAACACACACACACACACTCACAGCGCCTGTCGAAGGTCGATCGACGAAATCGGGCGTAACGGCCGGAGCGCGTGTAAATGGAGCCCAACAATAGCAGCAGCAGCCTTAAAGTGATGCCGTTGTCCGCCCAGGTTCCATGCTCTGTCATGTCGCATTTTCATCCCGGGTAAAAATGCCCTGGGAAGAGTGTATATAGTACAGGGAGTTGTTAACCTTCCAGCACCATCAGCACTAAAGACAGTGAAATCGAAATCCATAAATCAACCGGTGCAAATCTTGCCTACCAGCGGCGCAGGAGGGGACACGTGCAAATGTGGGTCTGTGGGCGAACCGACGATGGCAAATGGAACGCAACCGAAAAATCCTGTACCCGTTGTGTGTGTGTGTGTGTGGCGATGAGAAAGGAAAAATCGTTTTTCGCGCAACATCTAAATCTCCCGGTAATCCGCTTTCCGTGTGCACGATTTAACGATTTTCAGTCAAAATCCCGGTGGGGAGTTCCGGGCATGAAATGGGTGGCATAGTGGTTGGCGCACACGGCAACGAGCACACGCGGCCACAGACACAAGGGGGCTCGTGTCGTAAAGTTTAAACTCTTCCCCTTCCGGGCTACGGTCGGTGGTGGTGCGCTGTGCGAAAAGCAGCCTGTGTACAACCCATAAAGCTCAACCATTTCTTCGTTCGCCAGGCTTGGCAAAGCGGAACGCCCGGGGCTTCAGGCGGATGCAGAGCGGGAGGAGTTGATCTTCACGCTCCGTACGCGGGTGCCACACTGCCAGGAGGCGATGATGTTGGCCGTTTAGGTAAATTGAAAATGTGATTCCTGCACTGAACGCGAACGCGTGTGCTAGTAGATTACGCTGAAACCAGTCGGGCTTCATGTTATGGCTTAATGTATTGTATTGCACACCGGCACACCGAAACACACCGACACACACACACACACACAC
>AXCO02008009.1:0-13914 GCA_000473525.2 Anopheles melas
GAGAGCTGGTTGGTTTCTTCTAACTGATTTCCCTCTCTTTTCCACGATCTATTCCCTTTTCCACGATCTATTCTATACGCCATCTAGTGGGCATTGATGGCACCTATCATTATTCGAAATCATAGATCAATATTCGAACTCATTCGAACATCAACAATCCGCTGTCAGTTTAAAGCCGTCCCAACAACAATATCCGTTCCAACAGTTTGCAAAAGAGAAACGTTCCTACAATAGACACACCGAATTTCTGTCTAACTCGCTCGATCTTTTTGTGCTGGCATTTTAGCTGGAAAAGGTGCAGCCGAGCGAGTGAAGGACAACAGTTGTGCTCTAATGGCTTGATAGCTACTTTTCCAACAGTGCAGAAAGCAAACATTTCTTTGAAAGAGTTTAATTTGCTCAGTGCTTTTTTATAACAAACTTTCTGTACTGCGGATTGCCTGCATTAGGGCGGATTTAAAAATCCTTCAGCGAATCTGTCTGGGAAGCAGTGCTGCAATGAAGTATTTTTGTATCTTTCTCGAAATAATTTAATTAATTTGCAACAAATAGTAAAGCACACAACCATGCACTAATGCACACGGAGAACTTGCTTAATATTTTATGAGTACGATTTCGAGTGGAGTTTATTATCTCCAGTGGCGAGTGAAATGGCGTGCACAAGAAGCTTCCCGAATCTGGTGGCTCCAGCCGTCCGTGGGGCGGGTCGTGTGTTTCGTGCCATCAACGCATCATTAAACCAGTGCTGCAAGCAACACGGTATTATGCTGCTTTCGGTGGCATTTTCTACCAACGTAAAAAAAAACAACACCATTCAAACCGGCACAACACGCCCCGAAAGTATTGCAGCAGCCCTCGTGTCGTGAGTGGGCCTCATTTCGTGCCAATAGTTTTAACTAATTAATGACAGCCGCTCATGCGATTAATGACCGCGTGATGGATGGTGTGTCACGGTTCGAGGTTAGATAGCGAAAATCGTTTCGTTTGCGCCCGCGTTTTGCACGGCGATGATAAAGCTTCTTGGCCGGTGGGTAGTGTTTCTTTTCACCTTTGGAAAATATTCAGCCGAGTGAATTCTTCGTTGCCATTCATCCCGCGCCAGAGTATAAATCACTCCTCCGCCTGGGAGCGAGCGGGAAGCAATCCCAACCGAAACGGCCCACACCAAACTAATGGCTTATCTTGCAAACGCATCCACCTGCTAGGGTGCGGGTATTGTAATAAAAAAACCGTGACATTTAGCGAGAATTGCGTAACACTTGCACAATTAACGCGATAAAGTCAATTTGGCGGGTCAACTTTACCCAATCGACACTCCGGGTTGCCACCGGTAAAAGTGAAGGAAAGCGGACTTTTATTGAAATAATTAGCTAAAAAGTTGCTCGAGTTCGAGGAGAATTGATTAAACTGAACCGTTCGGCCCACTCGTGAACCGTGAGCTGAGAGTTTCTTCAGCTTTTCGTACCGAAAAGCCTGACCCAACAAACAAGAACCCCTCCCAAGAACGCAAACACACCGTAATGGATGAGTAGATCGAAACCGTACCGTGCATACCATTAAGCGAAAATTCGCAAAAACAAATCGAAAGTGAGGAAGAAAGTGAGATTGATTCCACTTCAGAGCACGCCGTCAGTCCGGACACCGAAACGCTTCGAATGCAGAGCAATTTCCAATTGGAAGGATGGCCCTTTGCCGCCTTCCAGGAGAAAAGCTTGGGAAAATCTCAATTTGCTAGATTAATTGTTGCCCGGGCAATTAATCACCTTCGCTCGGGGGGCTTTGCAGTGGAAGCCAAACACAACCAGCGCAGAAAGCAGAACCTCTGTGCATCGTTCGGCAACTAAGCGCTGCCTATAATTGTGAGGCAGTCTTGATTTCTGCACGCTTCAGCGATGGCATTAAATATTTAACGAAATTTAAAGGAATTATCGAATCGTTGAAAGGAAGCAACACGACCCGGCGGCAGGCGGCGTTATAGTTACTGCCCTCCACAGCAGCGTTCGTTGGCGGAGGCCTCTGTTTGTTTGGGTCGAGTGGGTAAAACGCGGGTTGGCTTTGGCCGGAGCTGGATACTTACTTGAGATCGTCATGAACGTTGATAAATAGGTACCGATTAGTATCAGCAGCGGAATGATGAACATAAACACCAGCGTGAAGGTCGTGTAGAGCTGCTCCTGCCATCGGTCGGTGTAGAAGCCGTGGGTTACGCACTGGTAAAAGTCCTCCACAAACGGTCCTTTCGCCACCCGAAATATCATCCACTAGAAAAAGAGGGAGACAGGGAGAGCATGAGATGTGAAAATGGGACAGAAACCGGTTGTGTGGTTGTGATGGGGGTGAGCGCCAACGCCCGAGTCGGGATGGTTTAAAGTCATAACTCCGGACCCAGTTACAACGCATTGTCTGTGGCCGCTGCATCCTCCGAGAACGGCCCAAACTCCCAAACGGTCCAAAACGTACACCCTTTTGTGGGCCATCGAACCCCCTACCGCATCTCATTCACGATCATGGCGATGGTGGGCTGTTGTGGTCTTATCTTGTTGCGCCCAGGACTTGGCGGGGGCATCGAGAGCGCTTTGAACTTGTACTAGTTGGGGTGTGCGCACGTGTGCGTATGTTTTGTGGTAGATGTTATGTTTGTACAAATTCGAAATTTGACCCCCCCCCCCCCGGTACGTGGTTTTATGGAGAGCGTGTCTGAAAGCACACTCCGGATGGTCTGAATTGCGGATGAATGATGATGGTGCGCAAAAGTTTAATTGATTCCCGGCGCGTTGTTGTTATTTGAACCGGAGAGTGGCGATTTTGAATGCTAATCATCCCCTCCTCCCCAGAAAGTGGGCAACGCTCTGTAAAAAGCTGAAAAGCTCTGTAGCATCTTAAGCTAGGTACAGAGCATGTTCCGGCGTTTTTGATTCTATGCCTTTGCTGTTAACTTTGCTTTAGAAAATCATTCACCAACCAACGTGCCAAGGATCCCAAAAAGGACTTGAATACTTTATAGCAGACAATCTAAATGTATCATTTCGGTACATTCTTTACCAGACTCCGGGTAATATCTAGTCCGAACGAGTGGGCGATGATACTACCCTGGACGTACAATAGATCGAGAAGGAGAAAAACAAAACAGTAATCTAGTTTTACCTCACCTTTAACCCTGTTTACAATTGCGTGCCCGTTTTCTGTTTGGACTAATCCAATATTGTCCTCTTGGTTTAATAATAGCTCTCCAGCTCTTCGGAATGTTGCCGCCCCTTCGAGACAATAGGCACTTGAGATTTTCCGGTCAGTGCACGAGCTGGCATCGGGCAATTTTGTCGCTACTGTTGTCCTGGCAGAAGGTACAGCGTTTGCGCTAATTCAATATTAATCAGCACACGGTGGCGTTCAGCACCCATCGGTTTTAATAAACCCGTCCATGGTTCTGACTTTGGCGAATTTTTCAGCCCAATCTATTTCGCCCAACAATTACACACAAAATTAAGTAACATTTCTTGCGTTCTTAAGCACATTCTAGAACGAATGAAGCTGGGCGGTAGCAAATACGTAACAGTCGTGCGTAAACAAATGCGTAAGGCGTGTTCAGTGTCAATCGACAAGCCCGAGAGCGTCTGTTGCGTAGGCGGAAAGAGCAAGCAAGGATCGTGTTACGCTAAAAATCCTTGCCGACCAACACCACCACCCGCTTCATTCGAGGGGTGTCCTGAGTTTGATACCGGTCAATAATGATACTTCATAATTGAGTGATTGGCAGCATCGATAACCTCGGCATCTAAGCCGCCGGAAAGCCATTCCTTTTGCAGTGGGTCTTCAGCGGCCCAGCGGGACCACTGCCGGTGGAATGGGCGAAACGTGACGTGGAACGATGAGCGCAATGGATGGGGCAGCAGCTCGCACATAAACAACAACAGCACAGCGATGCGATCTTGACAGGATTTGATTTTGAAAGGGACGCGTAATTTTCATAAATATTGGGTAGGAAGGAAAAGGACTTTCGATGTTTTGAACGATTCGGTGCAGGCATCAATGTTCCCTCTTATCGCGGTACCCTCAGAAGACAGGTCGGCACCAAACGTTGAAAAAGACACTACGTCAACAACTACAAACCTTCCTGCGTACTTCTGCGTTGGGTTCATCAATGGTTCAGTTTGTGTTTTTGTAAGCTAGCACTGATGGACTCAACAAGTCAAGCTGTGTTCGAATGAAATGCTTTGAATACACACTTGTTGAAAGGGGGCATTCCCTAATCCCATTCGAAACAGCCTAAAAGTATGCAGCTCAAACTAAGAGTCCGTAAAATTGGGAACTCTACATTACAAAGCTGGGTTGCTGCAAGCATGTTGGTAACTAGAACCTTTTCAAACGGTAGAGTTGAATAAAAAAATCTCGGGCAACTAATGATCTCCACAGCATTCCCAGACATCACACAGAAAACGAGCGAAATTGGTTCCAATTCGTTAAATTGCCGGTTTACCATAATACGCTGTATTAACGACTCTAGTGGAGCCGTTCAATGAAACACGTTCTAGGAACGACCGAACAACAAAAGGCAGGAACTGATTCCTGCGAAAAAGGCACTGATTGCGTGGTTGCGCCAAAACACGGCACTCTAAATCACCAAAACCAATCTGTTCGAAGTGGCATTTCATCCCGCTTCAACCAGTCAACCATATCCGGCCATAAGGACCGAGAGTGTAAGGGATAAAGTTTTGTTCCTGGCGTAAAGCCAACCCATTATGTCCATCGAAAAAAAAAACCGCGGCTCTGCGTCAAACGCCGCCATAGAACACAGGATAACGCACAGCATTCAAGGGGAAAGCGTGATTGTTCGAATGATAGCAGAGAGCTTGCACTTCGCAATCTTTCCCAAAACTGGCCAAAACTGGATGATTTCTGGTAGGAGCTTTGTGTGTGTGTGGGTGTGCATATTTGATTTCGTTATTGAATTTGATTGGCAATTGATTTGGTGCCCGGGTATTGCGTTTGGGCGTAAAAGAGCGCGCGGCACAGTACGGAGTGGCGCATTGTAGCTGGTGCGCGTCAATAATCTGGAATTTGAGCCTTACATCCTTACATCCTACACCGTACTGTTCCGTTTGGGTAGGGTGGTGCTTGAGGTGGTGCTCTCTCGAAACCCTCTCGGATCGTTGGCGTGGGTTGATAACAGCAAGGCCGAGGCAGATAACAGTTGGTGGGTATTGCTCTTCTTGTCGACAATGAATCTGAAGTACACGGAAAACGAGCTTTATTGAAGGCATTTACGCAGGAAAGGGCAGATGCGTGTGTGCATCAGGTGACAGCTGCCTTCCTATCTCTGGCACAACCTTTAGGTGCACAACAAGCAGGTGTGACTATGAGGATATTATTTTTCCTGTTAAGACCTGTTTCCAACGAAAATTTACATTCTGTGTACATTCGCTGGAAAGTGGGCGCTTAAAAACACAAATAATTTTTGGCGCGATACAGCCTAAACGTATGCCACACCGTAGCTTACTAAGTAATCTTGTTCTTGTTTGGTTGGTTAATATTGTGGAATCGTATGCTTCGCTACTGTGCGTTTATTTCCCAAAATTTTATTTGAATTTTAAAACTGAAGTAATTGTCTCCTTCTGATTGTTAGAATACAGGTACATTATATTGCTTTTATCTTTTGTACTTTTAAATGAAACACATCGTATACCCGATAACAAAAACAAATCGATGCGTGCCCTAGCGACAAACACGTGTAAATAGAATCATTATTTTGCGAAAAAGAAAAGAGTGACTCCTCGCTTATCCACCGATAATGTCAATTTTCTCGGTGATTTCACCAACCATTGGTTGGAAAATTTCATATTATTGTACATTTACGAAGACTTCATTGCAGACGATAGATAAAGTGATTGAGCGTCTAAATTACCATGTAAATTGACACCGAGATTGCCTGCCAGCGGCTGTCTGCCCGGAGCACGATCGTTTTTATAAGGTTAGCACAAAGCTATTGAATTATCATGCGCCGATTAGTTATATTGCATCGCTGTTTCGGTTGCCTGGACCCATCTCAGGGGTTTGTTCAAGGGGGCTTCTCTATCCCAAGGTTGGTAATCATCCACTTTATTCGAGGATGCTCTAGGCCTGGGGATGCTTAGATTGTCATTTAAATTGTATCAAGTGCTTGGTTTGCTTGCAATTACTTTTCCATTCAAAAGTTAACCATGCAATTCGATTGGTAAGCTATTATCACGTTACACTCGCTTCGTTTAAGCACCTTATGATTGCTGCTCTCATTCTGATGTACTCGTTTTTTGAAGCGATCGCATGAAGTGCGCATATCGGCATAGTTCTGAAAATCGATATCAATAGTTGCCAATTGTCATCAGCATCATTTACCAGGAAGTGAACCACAAACTACAACGAAACAAGTGTCTATTGCCATCAAACAGTTACAACGTTGCGCATGCTTGCTCACTCAATGAACTTTACCACTAGAACTCGGCTACTCCTCAGTCCCCCAGAGAAGTAGTCAGAGCATTTGACCTTTTCTCTGTTTTGCAATTTGTTTTCTAACACAAACGAGCTTCCTGTATTGTGCAGACCACACGCTTCTTCTACTTCCTTGATTAGTAGTTGAACGGACAACACCACCGGAGCGAGTGCAGGAGTATTCGTTGAACATTGGGCCCCTTTCAGTCGAACGGCCAGCCCCGGCTGCAGCTGGACTTGTGACAGGATCGGTTGATGTAACACACTTGTTGCCGGCTGTCTCGCACTGATTGCACACTTCCCCTGCCAAACGGTTGGTTGCATAATTGCTTTCCCTCGCTTTGCATCCGACCGACTGGCTTTGGGCCGTCTTCCTTCACCCAGCCACACACACACACAGTGCCGCCTTCTTCTACATATCGGAGTAGTGTCCCCGAGCGGGGTGCGCGGGGGATGGTTACGAAATTAATTTACCACCAGCCCGTTGTTCGGCAGCCGCATCGAAACCAGTGTGCCGATAATAGCAATTGCAATCAAGTGCATAATGCTCGACTCGGTGCACAATTTGCCAGATCCCGGACTCAGATTTTCGAACGATTGAGAGTGCTTCCCGAGAACAATGTCACGGGGAAGGGAAGGGTGCATCAGCAGGCGGCTCAAAGGGTGGCACAAGAGTGTTCTCACACGCAGCTGCACGCACAGACGCTTAACGCGGGTGTGTATTAAAATGCACAAAGCCAACGTATCCCCTCTTCCCTAGTAGCAGCCAAGGGCTCTGCGAATTGAATGCTTTGGACACGCTCGCAGCTACGAGAAGTGGACTGTGGGAAGTGGGCACAATTTTCATGCCCAACCGTTCTCCCACGGGGGCTCGATACACGCCAGCCAATCGATAGGAAAAGGCGCGCTGGTTCGCTGGTGAGCGTTTAGTAGGTTTGTAAACATCAAGAGGCACTCAGGCAGCTTTGATTTAGGGCGGTAGCGTACTACTACCTGGACAGCGGTGGGGTACTCATCGCTTGATGCTAATGTCACTCATCTGTCAGCGGAATGTACGAGAATGATTGCACACAAAATTGTTTGATGTTTAGAAAGGATAGGATGAGGTAGGTGAAAGATGTTACACGGCTGTTTGTAGATGGTTGTCTTCGATGCTGTGCAGACTAAACATGATAAATTTGATGCTATTTAAATTATTCCAAGCCAAACATCCTACCTTGAGGATTCTAGTCTAATTAAAACCGTTCTAACAAACGAGTATTGTATGTAAGAGTTGGTCCAGCGCTTTTGATGAAACAAGCTGTCGCTTTCTATGAACTCGCTGCAGCGTTCTCACGATAAATGCGTAAAAAGTCTAGCATTCTTTGTTCAAAACATTGTTGAAAATATCAACAAAATATAACAAAAAAGAACCACTGCCAGTTAAGCAGTTATCGGCTGTATTATTTCAGCAGCGTATGCAACTGATTCATTAGATCATTTACGCCCTCCTTTGCAAAATAGGACGGAACAGAGAAATTGATGCTCAATTTGATTGGCATAGATGGTCCAACTGGGCGAAATTCAACCGACACGTAAGCGCCGGGAAAGCTTCACACAAAATCGCACTAATTGAATGTCAACCCCACACCACTGTACCCCGAACACATTCCCAAAGCCACCAATTTACCTACCGCCGCATGGTAAAACGCATCGACGCTGCAAATTAGCCATCAACATCAGCGATTTTCGGCGAAGCCCAATTCCATCACTTTATCTGCAAAACTGTGACACACCGAAGTTAGGCGCCGACTCATCCAACCCATCCAACTCCCCTACCGCGGTTATTTCGTTGAGATTCACTAATAATCAAATGGATTAATGCAAACCTCTCCCCCCTTGCTGCTGTCCTTGAGCCTGTATGTGTCGGTCCCCGGCTGGGCAATTAATAGTACGGTGCGCGATGAGCTTGGCTGAGCATATAATCTCAGCCACTCGGACTCGGATGGACAGGGTTTGACACTATTGCAGGTCGAACGAAAAACAGATTAATTACTCGCCATCAGTCACGAGCTTCACACGAAAGCGCTGGAGTTTGGGTATTTTTTTTCCTCAATGTTTTGTTTTGCCCACCGAACCGTTGTGTGGTGTAAATTTGGGGCAATAAAATGCAAAATGCCTCCGCCGCCACTAATGACGATTAAGGCCGAACATTAAGGCTCATCACATGGGCTGAAGCGCACACGAGCTAAAGCGGGAAGGCGAACCGGGTTGGCACTGCACACGTTTATTAAAAACGGCTCAAATTATTTATCCTCTTAACGTTTTGGGGAAAAGCTACCGAAATAGATCGGTTCAGTCGTTACAATCAAGTCGCCATCAAACTTGTACACCTAACGAGCTACAGATTCTACATATTTATGAAGCTTAAAGATGATAAACCGATAAGCTAATCCCTTTTGTGGATGCGTTTGCCACTGCGAAAGGGTTGTGCGTGGGTTGGGCGTCTTGCCGAATGTTGCCAACGATTAAGCCCCTCATCATAACAACGTGAAATTGAGCTTAATGACATGGGACGCTGCCAGGAGGGTAGTTTCGAACCGTAAAGATCAGCTCCCGACATGGACCCAGATGGTTGCGTTTGATTGTGGGTTGAGACGGAAAAAGCAGCCAGCAAGCGCCTAATGGCGGTTACATGTTATTGCGAGTCGAGCAGCATGAATGAACTGAAAAAGGCAGCCGGAAAATGGTTGGAGCAAACGTCAACACCCAGCACTCGGCCAAGGGTTTCGAGTAGGGTTTTGCGCGAAGGTGTTGGTAGCATATATTTTGGGATGTTCTATTTTTGGGGTACCTTAAAGAGTTTGGGCTTTAAAAAACGGAAACCCTTCAAGCAGAAAGCTTCCCTTACCTGTGGTGTGCTGAGCAGAAACGATAGCAGATAGGCGACGAACAGAAACCGATGGCAGCGGCGGGCCGTGTTGAGCGACTTCATCGGATACTTGACCGCGACCCAGCGATCGACGCCGACCAGCACCAGCACGTACGTGGACAGGTACAGGCTGAACATCTGGCACAGCTTGAACAGCTTGCAGAACAGGTTGCCCGCGACCCAGTCCACCGTGTAGTACCAGGCGGCCTCCCCGATCAGGCAGAACCCCGTCACCAGCACGTCCGCGATCGAGAGGTGAAAGATGAGCGAGTAGATGGCGCTCCAGTTGTGGCGCGTGACGCGCCGCGACTTTCGGTTCTTCTGGATGTTCCACATGGTGGCGACGTTGCCGAGCAGCGACACGATCGCCATCGCCGACAGGACGATCACCCGGATCACGCCCGACTTGGACAGGGTCGGGGCATGCTCGTAGCAGCTCAGGCCCGGTATCTCCAGCGCGGTACCGTTCTCGAACGCGTAGCTGATGTTCAGCCGGTCGCACTCTTCCCGCGGCAGTATCGTATCGCCCGACTGGGCCATGATGTCGCCGACGAGCGTTACCAGCCCGCTTGACAGTTGATGGACGCCCGGGTGCAGCAGCAGATTGGCGAGGCTTTCGTTCTGGCCGGTGCTTACGTTGGCAAAGGGTGTGCTAGGCGACTGTGGTTGGTGCTGTACCTGTTGGTGGTACTGATGGGGCGAATGGTGCAGCTGTTGCTGCTGCTGCTGCTGCTGCTGCTGCAGTTGAATGACATTCGCAAGACCCAATCCGAGCGTGAAGGAAGCGTTGCGGGCAAAGGACGAAGCCGGATCATGTAGGTCCTCGAATGGAAACGCTCCCGCCATCGAGGCGGTGAAGTTTTCCAGCGCTGCAGATACATTTCCCGAGATCAACTTATACGTGACCGTGGAGAGGTTGAACGATGGCGGCATTTTGCCGCTACCGGCCAGATCAGAAATCTGAAGTGAAACCAATGGGAAACGGAAATTAGTGTACAGATATTAATGAATTTAGGGGAAAACATCTCACAGCATGAAAACCTATCGGTATTTTTATTTCTGTATTGCCCTTATGTCGACAAAACAAAACAAAAAACGTTATCCCTCAATGCCCTTTGTCGGTGGATATTTTTCCTACGTCCCACGCCACTTTCAGCTGATTTGTTTTAGTGTGCAAATTCCTCGCAGAAACGTGTCGGCAATTGATGTTCGCTAATTGGACGCACTTCTTATGTTAGCGAAAAAGGTTACAGCTACATCTCAATTGAAAGCTAATGCGATTCAACACATTCCAAGAATCCCTGTCCAGTGAGCTATGGTTACAAGAATGATCATAATGCCTTCCAAGCAATGCTTGATTTGCTAAAACTCCAACAATTCTTTGGCAGCAAATGCCAAACATCTCCCAAGCATCCAGCTGTCGAGGACAGGATGGGTCCCATCGGACCCGTGGGATTGTGCACATTGTTTATGTTTGTTTTACCCAGAAATGCCAAAAGATAAATGAATGCAGAAACCTTAGAACGATTTGTTGAATGTTGCTTGGGAATGGTGTATCGTTAGTTTCATCATTTCTGCCGGAATGTTGGGTTTTTGGGGAAGGTATGACTGTTTAATTCGTTCACGTTTCTAAGCAAAAAAGCTCGAGTAACATCTTAAAGCTTCTGAGAAGAAGAGCTAAAAAGGTTACATTTTTCATAGCTCTCCAGCGTGGCATTAGTGTCCATGTTGGGAGTTGAGCAAAATGGTCCCAGCAGGTCCAGAATGAATACACAGCCAAGCGCAAGCTTCCACCATAATACTGCCGACACGTTCCAAGTCATTCGCTGACACTTAGGTCAAACCATACATTTTTCATTCGATGTTGCAACGTGCCTTACCTCGCATACGTAGTTCAAGCCAATCCGCATGCAACACAATGTTTTCCATTATTTTTCCAACATTCTTGCCCAACCCATTCTCCAAGAACGACACACAAGAAGTGGTCAATGTCTCAACAGCCGTAACGCAATGCTTTCGCGGTGATAAACAATCTGCTCCATAAATTAGTACACCCGTCGGAACGTTTATCACGAGTGGCGTGTAACCGACGCGTAACGGTTTGATACTCTGTTATGGGCGCTCTGGGTGGAAGAACTTTGCGGCAGATTTCAAGGTACGCTCGTTATCGCGCTACCGGTCGGTGGTTAATACTTATGACACCATCCATCAACAAAATGTTGTATCTGTGGCGTATGTGGCGCAAAGTTCTTTGCTGGCACAAGAAGCCGGTGGTTTTGTTTTGTTTTGTTTTTGTTTTTTTTTTCTCTCGAAACAAATAGGTTCTGCGTGCGCTCCCATCAAGCAGGAAAGTTTCTCCGTCGCTTTCTGGTAGATAATACAGTTTGACAGCTCGCCGACAATATTTCAATCATGCAAAAGTTTAGCAATACATTCTCCGTTTTACTTTTCTAAAGTACAAAACGATTTGGTTTTTCTCTCCCTAGTATGTAACTAAACCGCTCAAAGTTAGGTACTTTCTCCGCCCGAAATCAACACATTCGCTGTCGTACGTGATTACTCCCCACGGCACGGGTGAGCTATTTGTTGATTCGATCCCTCTGACACATCACGCACACTAATGGTGCGCAGGGTGCGTATGAAAGCAGCATTTTTCCACCTCCTCGTCGAGGAATGGGCACGGAAAGCCCAGTGTTGTTGGGACGGCGCCTAATACTGGGGATGAAACTTGAAGCGAGTGGATGATGACCCACCGTTTACCGCGCCTGACCTCAGTTAAACCTAACCTTAGGCTAATGGAGAACGGATCACTGCACACGGTGGCGGAAAGAAATGGACATTTCGATGTAATTCAATTACACTTCCCCGGCAAGGACGACGACGATGTAGCCTTGGGTTCGTTGGATTAGCAGATGGGTAACTGTCCAAAGGTATGTACCCCTCACACCACAGCGCGTTATGGACGTCTGGGTTAAACAATACACATGGGATGTATTCGAAATAGGAAACTCGGATCCTTCGTCTCAGAATTACAGGACAGTGGTATGGCAGTTCTGCTAAAAACATCGATGAGCCAGTCTCCAAGAAAAAGGTTGGAAATTGGACAGCGGTTCTGGGGAAAATATGATGTACCTTACACGCGTCGCTTCCCTCCAAAACCCGTCAGCCGGTGGTGGAGGGTCCACTTTGAAGCAAGATTGTCACTTTCGTTAAACTTTTCTGCAAACATTTTTAATAACACGTTGTTCGTTCTTGGTTCACGACGTTCTTGCTCGAGGGCTTTATTGGCGTTCAACGGAGTACCCAAAAAAAGGCATAAAAGATTCATGCATAGGCTTGTCATGCTTGGAAATGCAGATCCCATGATGATGATAAAATAAAATGACAATTTTGGTTCTGTTATGTAAATATGTTCACATCTTCCCCGTGGCGTAAATTCTACGAAGGCGCATAAGGCTTGAGCAAACACGTGATTTCTCGGTGTTAGGGCGCCGCAAGTTATGAATATGAATTGATTTTGCCTCAATGTCTCTTATTTAAATACATCTTCAAGTGTATCCAAAGACTTTGAAAGTCAAATAACTCATTAAACTGTAGTCAGCTTCAACTGAATCGCTTAAAATATACAACACTGTTTGTTTCGTTTTATTTGCTCTATCTAATTGCAACCAAAACTCGACTCAACGCGAAGCTTGCCCCCTCTGAAAAAAGCAACCATTAATCGCACTGAAATCTCATCGTCAAACTGGATTACAATCTTGCATAACCACACGTTGGCTGCAGCCAAAAATAACCAGCAAACATAAACCAAGCAGCAGCAGCTCGATGAAGACACGCGAGCAAACCGCATACCTTCAGGGGAGGGTTAGCGGAGTTGGAGCTGCGATGTCAGCACAACTGTCGTCCATCCCGGGCGTTCAGCATTTTCGTGTCACAGCGATTAATTGATTTCGGGAAAACTTCGTCACCGAAATGCCGGTACATAATGGACACACGGTTTCATAGAAAGCTTGCCGCCGCCGATGCTCGCTCGTCGTGCGCAGAAAGATAACGGTCGAGCCCTGTCTCAATCCCCAATCGCAAACAACAGCGCCTCCCGTGTAAGCTTCTTTTCTGGGGGGTATGGGTTTACCGGACACAGGCCTACAAAGCGCAAAGATGCTCCGAGCAGCACAGAGCAACACGGCAACGTTATTCTATCCAGCCGGTCGTTGTTGTCAGCCCGCTGGCGAGCTTTCGTAAAGTTGTTAAGAGCAATCGAGAAGCTGCTGGGGAGGGGATCTGTTGTAGCTGATGTTGTGCAAACGTAATGGATCATTTGAATGTGGTTTTTGGGTCGTTTTTTTTCGGTGTTAGCGAGTGCAATAAAAAAAGGGGGAAGAGATTGAAACACACTATAAACATGCGGACAAGTGCTTTGGTTTATTTTTAATACTGCACATTACATTAGACCAGTGCTGCAGTGCTTGATTGTGTGGCCGTTTGAGCTGCAGCAACGGACAGACGGAGACTTTCTCAGGTGTGTGTGTGTGTGTGTGTGT
>KI921346.1:3902-15937 GCA_000473525.2 Anopheles melas
TTTGCTACTGCTGCTGGCAAATGGGAAATTCTATTTCAATGTGTGTGTGTGTTGTTTGTTTGCGTAATGTATTACATGTCCCGTGATTCCTCTTTATCAGAAGGCAAAAAGGATACACCGACAGAGATTTGTAACTATGTGTGTGTGTGGTGGGTGGGCCGAAAGGGCTTTTTTGTCGCTTAATTTTCCACACTTAGCTTTTATGTGTGCGTTTTGGCATTTTAGAGCAGTTTTTGTTTTGTTTTTCACATTTTTTTTTCGCTGTTTTGTTTGTATCTGTGTGCCGGCTTTTTGGTTGTGCTATTGTGTGTGCTTGCGTGTGCTATTTATTTCAAATTGCTTTTTTTACATTTATTAAAAGAACTCTTATTTGTTAAGTTATGTGCTTTTTTGTTATTTGTATTGATTTGTGTGTTTCTTGTGGTTTTTTTTTGTGTGTGTTTGTTTTGTTAGCATTATTGATAGCAACAGCAGAACTGTACTATTCGCTACCGTGTATGTGTGTTTCACGTTCTAGCACTGTTTAAACAAAAAAGGATATTCCACAAGTGTTTTTGTTTATTTTTTTGTGTTGTCCTATTTGTGTGTTTTGTTTGTTTGAGTGGGTCGTCAAAATGATCATTTGCATCTCCGGTTTCATTATCGGTGGAAGGTAGTTATTTTTTATGTTTTCTTTTATTTATTATGTTTTACACATCAAGTTTATCTCTTTTACATTCACAGTTTATTATTTTTTATGGTTTACTTTTACGTTAAAATGCTAGTTTTATGTTCCCTCATTGTACCGCTGCTGCTCATCTACTTGCATTAAAATTGTACCACCTTCCCCTGTTCCCTTTTGTACCTTTTTTCTATGAAATTTTCACCTTTTCGCTAGGGGTACCCCTAAACTCCCTGTCCCTTTTTTTTCTAACAATCCCTAAACCCCAGCAAAGATACCTTTTTCTCATCCCAATCAGCCGCGAGAATAGGTGAACCACACTATGCCCGATGGTTTGAGGGTGCTCCAGTACCCTGTAAGGTCCTCTCCGGTGTGGTGTGTGAAGCGATCCCATCGGATCGTGAAAATAGGCAACTAGAATGCGGATAATAAACTTCGGGGTGTAATTTTTTAATGAATAAGGGACACACACCGGTGTACTCGGTGTGTAAAGCTGTGTGTGCGTGTACTCTTTAATACACACAAACCCACACACATACGTACACACTCGATGGATGTACATAGTGATGAGCCTTGCCGATGGCATTTTCCGGCGCTTTTTTTTGTAACGATGGACGAGGAAAAAATGGAAGAGCTGTAAAAAACTCATACTGACATTATTTCGCTCCAGGGCAAATAAATATAGTTTTCAGCTTTAGCCCTATAAAGGCACGGTGCCAGAGAGAGAGAGAGAGAGAGAGAGAGAGAGAGAGAGAGAGAGAGAGAGATAGAGAGAGAGAGAGAGCAAGAGAGAAAGAGTGGTAATTTGTGTGCGAATGCCCGCTTCTTTGGTGCTTCCGGGGCTGAGAAGCCTTTCGGTTGGGCTATTCGATACGATTCGCCTACGGAGCATGGAAAATATGTCCCAGAAAGGGAGGCATGAAACTCAATTTTCATAATTTTCCCCTCCAGGTATTTGTTTTTTCGTCACCTGGAGCGAAATACTTAGCGTGCGCGTGTGTTGTATGTCCGACTGTTCTGTAGGCAAATTCCGTGTGTCACGGTGGCACCCCTAGCATTTGTACCATTAGCAGGAACGACACGACCGTGGTGCTGCTGCTGCTGATGATGATGGTGCTTCTTCCGGTTGCAATGGGAGAGAGAACCCATCATTTTACCACGGGTAGCACGGACACCGGAAACGGATTTCTTAAGGCCCTTTCCAAGTCCTCGAGGTGGTTAGTTGGTTCGCCATCATGATACGCCAACATAATTCCTCACGCTGGGTGTGTGTGTGTGTGCTCTGCCAGCATTTATTTCCGTTCTACTTCCCTGCACGATTCTCGAATATTCTGGAGCGTTTTTGGGCATGGGTATGAAGACATTCCAACATGATTGTGTTATGCAATCGCGTGTCTTGCGGTTGGAGGTTTGGGAAGGGTAATATTTTTCAAGGAATTTTGTCGATAAAATAGCATCAGGAAGGCGTTCAATCCTTCCAATGACATTGCTGGTTTCGTGCTTATAAAAGGCTAAAAATTCTCTCACAAAAACTTGCTAGAATGTCAAGCAAAACCAATATTCCGCAAAACAAATACAAAGTCCACCAACATGAAAAACTTCCCCCCAATATGTGGTTGTCGCCGCCGTATCATGTTGTGACGCACTTATCGGTCCTCTTACGGCGTCATCTTTTTCTCCCCACAAAAATCGAAAAAAAAACAGCGTACACCCGCGCGTCTGGCGTGCGCGTCGAACAGGGAAGGGCTCATAAAATACGCCCCCTTGCCGAGGGGGGATTGGAAGGAAGCTTCCCTGTGTAACACAACACTGCAGCAGGAAATTCCCAGGAAAACTGCGAAATCACTCATGCCGACGCCAAATGGGGCGTCGCTAAAACCACGTTAGAAAAATATGAGCAGCAGCCTGTCCAGACGGTTGGAAATGCGATAAATAAAAACCACCCCCCCAACCGAAATGACCATTGGCCAAGTCGTAAAAGGTTGCCCTCTGCAACACACTTCCGTTGGAAATGTGTCCCACTACAGTGGTCTGTGATGTTGCTTCCCTCTCTGAAAAGAGCTTATTTTACAGAGCTTGTTTCAGGTGGAGGACGAGCAGGACAGATTCTAATTCTAATTTCCGTGTGGTTGTATTTTGGTGCAAAATTATGAAACCACGAATTACTACAGCCAGTTGGAGGTTAGTGTCAGTGCCATTTGTGGACACTAACCTCTGGCAGCGCTCTCTCACAGTCCGCTCAGTAATTGGATGCGGTTCATAGCGTTCCCGTGTGTTGTGTGTGGTGTGTAGTACGATTAAAACCATTCAAACGAATAAATCAACTCTTCTTTCAGCGTGTGTAACTTCACCAGGTGCGCTGAACGTTTATGCGGTTGTTTCAAGTCCGTCAACCTTTTTCGGTTTGCTCTCGTTTGACTCCAAGAACTCACCGTCTGGTGGTAGTAGACATTGCACACAAATTAATGCTCAAATAAAGAGCGCCACAGTACGTGAATGACTTGGCCTCCCTTCCTACACGGGAGGGCGTAACATACGAAGAAGTCTGTTCCGGAATGCCGTGTGTGCCGTGTGGCTTTATAAACCGAAAGGAGGGAGCATTATTTATTAATTCAAGCTTGGTTGATCAACTGGAAATGTTTCGTTCAGGCATTCCACCAAACCCTGCAGCGAGGTTCTAGCTGCTGTAAGAAGTGAAAGAAGTAGTCATGCTGGATATTTTCTTTTGAACCCATACCCGTCATCCAGTAGAACATGTGGTAAATGTTTCCATCATTACCTAACGCCGCAGCAGTTAGGCTTTTAGAGATGCCTTTATGGAGCTATTTTGAAGATCTCGGTGCAGTTTCACTGCTGTCTAATTGCATCCACGATGCCACCGAGGAATTTCACAGCACCCCCACCCGGAACATGTGTTTCAGCTCGAGTATGCCTTTGCCCTTATCGGGTCCAATATAATATAATCCTCCACCGGTGAAGAACCGGTGGCGATGTTATTATTGTTGTTGCGCCCTACCCATCACAGGCACCAATTTCTTCTCACCCATCGAACCGGATTTTCTGGTGCGCTCTGTTATACATTTTCATCTCACCAGGGCTCCACGCCCCAGACACACCTCGTGCGCGCGAGCGAGGGTGGCATAAACATTTGGCGCTGCTGGCGGTAGAAAAGCGAAAAAACGGAGAACAAAAAAAAACACTCTTCATTTCCACTTAATTTTGACGCGACGCCTTGGAACCATTTTCCTGAAGACACACTGCCGTCTACGGAGCGTCGTCTGGAGCACAATGGCGTGGCTGGATTATGGCCGAGAGGATCAAATTGCTGGTGCGAGAGTGCCAGAAACCCCAGCGAGAGAAGATGCAGCAGCTGCTGCTGTTGTTGTCTGCTACTGCTCTGGTTCGTTTGTTGCAATCTGCTGGCGCGTTCATTTCAGACCGCTTCCTCCTTCCCAGACATATGGTCAATGGAGGATGCTCAGGCAGTGAGCCAACCCAAACAATATGACCGTGGCGGCCTAGCGAACATCCAGCAAACGCAGCAGGTAATCCATCAAGCGTAGCAGCTGAGATTCATCTTTCAGTCGTGCTCCGTTTTGGTCATATCCTTTCATTTTTGCCTGGGGATTTGCGGTAGATACGCGCAGGCTTTCTTGGAAGGACTGCTAATGAACGGCACTATCTCCGAAATGGGTAGACGGCCGTTCCACGGGACGTATGGCCGTTCCACACGCGTATGGCGCGTGGCGTCATCATGGTCGGGCACCTCGAGATATGCTGGTACAGCTTATCCCTCAAACACCCCTTCTTCAGAGAAAAATGGACGTCCCGATGTCCAGAATCCGAGCGAAAGATTTCTTCCACCTTGTGCACATCCGTTCACTCCATGCCCACTTATCGATCGCCGCTCGTGGCAAATGTTCTCCCTGGTACGCCATCACTACACCGTATCGTCCGGAAGTGTGAGATGAAATTTCATTTCCAGACCAACTTTCTTCCTTCCAGCGCGCACACACACACAAATACAGGCAACAGAACAAGCGCCATTCAGTTTCCGTAAAAGTGCGGTACTCTGCGCGTTAACTCCCCAGAGTTACAGAAAGTTTGGTTCCCGATGTCGGAACGCTCGAATTCCGCACGTCCAATCGAAAACTTCTCCAAAGTGGGGAAGAAATGGAGAAGATTTTTCCACCCGTGTTTCTCAGGGCAAACGGCAGCAATTCGCAGTTTTTTGCCGACCAACGCAAGTGGAAGCGATATCAATAGGACGGCTTTTGGGTTGCTTATCTTTCAGCAAGCGTACACTTCTCCTGGGGATAGTTTAGGACGGATCGTAAGGCATCCGCGTAGTGCCAAAACTTTTCACCCCGTGTCGAAAGCTATGATCAGGGTTCTACCAAAACAAAACTTTGTCCTGACGGTGGTTTCAAGGTGTGAAGATGCTATCTTTCACACATGATTGCAATAAAAATTGAAACGAGAACTTGTATCGTCCTGGGAGCGAACGGTTTCGGCGTTAAAAGTTGAACCTAGGTAAAAGAAGAGGTTCGAAAGTTTTGCCGTGATTCTGCGCGCTACTCAATGTCACTGGAAAATGCAATTTTGTTCAATGTTTCTAAACAGCCAGAAAGCAACTCGTTGATACTGATTTATACCGTTTTTTTTTCTTAATCATTCGCTTTTCAGACGCTATTTCCCAACGCGTTCCAGGATAATCTAGTATTGCCCCATATGTTTGCTTCTGAAAGACCCAGAAGAAATTAAACGTTTCTTAATTTCTTCAAATTCCTTTTTTTGCATTAATTGTTACCGTTTAATTTATCACCAGTTCGCAACATCTTTTTATATCTCTATCTTGAGCCTCCATTGTGTCTTTTACGTCATTCCTGAATGTTTTATGCAGTATTATAACGCACTTTCCATTCCACAACATCAGTCCTGCACTTCCAGAATAGGGACCAAAACCTTATGATCTTCTTGATTCCATCCAACGTTAGAGCTAGACGATTCAAATTCGTTACAACAGTAACACATCCGCAAGATTTTCAGCGGCATCCTAGGACAATCGTAGTGTAATTCTCCCTGGCCCACTGAATATCCAGATGCCTTTTTTCCCTTCCCGAAAGTCGTGCGATGAAACAGTGTGGACGGTATGGCCGTCCGTGAGCCTTTCTTTTCCCCTCCAGTCGGGAATACTTTCGGGACGGTTTTAATTACCGTTTCTGCATTTGCTCAGTGCGAAACTCTTGCCTCTCTGTTGCGCTGCGTCTTGCGCATTTGCACGCAGTTTGCAGAATTTTGGTCTCGGGCGCGCAATACCTGTTTTGCCTGTATGCCTGTTTCATTTCCTTCGTTTTATCCTGCTACAACGCATCCGTGGTACACTGAAGAACCATGGGAAAAATTGGCCCTGAGCTTTCCACCGTATTATACCCCTTGCCTCTCTGTTCCTATCCCTTTCCCTAAGCCCGTATGTTATAGTTATGTGTGCGAAACCGAACCATCTGCTCCTTTTGCGGGCTTTTGTGTGTATGTGTCCACCTTTTGTTGCTTTTGTTTCCTCGCCAGACGCATAACGCATTTTAACCTTCTTTTTTGTTCGTTCCTTTATGTGTGGTTCTACCATTTTTAATCACCTTTCTCTCTTTTTTCTCTCTCTCTCTCTCTCGTTTTTGTTTTCATTTTCTTTTTCGTCTCCATTTTTCTCTCTCTTTTTCATATGTGATCCTATTTCTCTATCTGCTCGCCTTCCTACTGAAATCCGCATGCCCGTCCGTCCGTTCGTGTGTGAGTAGTTTCCCACAAAAAATCGATCGCCCAGCGCAGATCTACTCCACACATCACCATCATCCAAGCAGCGGTGGCAGTGTTGCCAGCAACAATGGGCTGCTGGCCAGCGGTGGTAGTAGCAGCCTCGGCAGCAGCAGCCTGTGCGGCATTGGACCGGGCGGCGGTTCGTACGTGTACGTACATCAGCAGCAGCCACAACAGCAGCAGCAGCAGAACCACCAGCAATCAACACAGCACTATGTGTCACCGCAGCAGCTTACCTACCATCTGCATTCGGCGACGGGTGCGGCCACCGGCAACGGGTATCACCATCACGGGTCGCACCAGAACATCGCAACGCCCACCTTGCACAAGAAGGGCTCCATCCGCAGCAATGGCGATGTGCTGAAGCGAACACGTGTGCAAAATGCGTAAGTACACTTGATCATCTGATATTATAGTTTCTAAATGCGGGGAATGGGGAAAGCAGTGCGAATAAGGTAGTGCGCCTGACCGCAACGACAACTTATTTACAATTACGTCCGCACACAAACACTCCATTTTATGGCGACCCGCTCTAGTCCACCACGGACCACGGCTATTGTTTAGCATGAAGAGCACACATTCTCAGCTTGGAAGTGCGTGCCTGGAAGTACATTGAAGGAATTAAGATCTCCGGTGGTCGAAGAGGAGGAGTAGTTTGATTAGTTTCGTAAAATGGCTTTATTAAATTACACCTCGCTAAGTGCCAATGTACAATGACTGCATCGAAGCGCACTGCTAGCCCTCGGTAGCTCTCGAAATCGGTTGGCCACTAAGCTCCAAATCGTGGATTAGGTCATAATGAGGTCCTAATCCAATAGAACTTTCCTGCTACTACTGCTACTGCGGACCATCGTACGTTACGGAACGTGGTTTGTGGTGACGTAATTTCCAAACGTTCCCAGCAAACTCTGAACAAGACCTTACAACAGAAAAAAAACTATTCAAAACTTTTTTGATTTAACCCTTAATAAAGTAAAACATACATTGGTGTAACTACCCACCCACCTCGCCGCACATTCCAATGTGGTCCAGAGTTACCGGCAAATTGATGGTTATCGTGCGACGACGCGTACCACCCCGCCAGCCGTTAGTTGTGCAACGACATGATTTCGCTCTCATAAGAAATGACAAAAGCAAGGAAATGGGCGATGCGTGTGTTGTGTGTCCCATGCTTGGTATAATGGTTTTCGGTACCAATTTCCCTTTTCTGGCGTGTGTTCCCGATGTGTGTTTTTCGCCTTGTCGTACATCACACAACAATAGATATTAATTGCCCAGACCTGGTGGCAACGCAATAAAAGCCACTAGGCCCGGAGTTTGGGTTGGGGTAGGTTCCAGGTAGGCTACTATGGTCTGTGGGCCGGCCATGTTTGCTAGACTTACGCCAGTACGCTTGACGGAAAGTAATTTATCACAACATAATGCTCAAGGCTGTGTGACAAACGGGATGGGATAGTCTGTCGCCAAACGCTTGGCAAAGGGCAATTGTTCTTCCAATAAAAGGTGTTTTGTTGTTTTTTTTTTGCCAGCGGTCCGCACCGCACCGCAAGTGGAGAAACAATGGAGAATGACTTGTCATGGTCAATTTCGCCCCAAAATATATGGCGCTTGGCAGCTAGATGTAGGCTGCAGTACCTCTAATCCAATCTTGGGGATCATCTAATTCTGGGGTCTCCCAACCTTTTCAATTCGCGGGCCACATTGCTCTGCAAATAGATTTGTTGAGGACCATTCTGACGTTATCTTTAGCTAGTGGATGAACAGTTACATTTCGTTTCGATAAGTCTCGAGGACCTTATGCTGCTAGTTTGGCGATCCCTGATCAAATCCATTGTCGGGGTGTTAGCACTTGCAGCGGACACCGTAAACGAAATCGCCTACAACAAGCTGAAATTAAAATTCTGGTTAATTCCAGCAAAATCTGACCCTTTCTCAAACACACACACACACTTACGTTGCACGCACTTCAAACTCGCACTGTTCTGGACCAGCTCTCTAGCGTCACCAACATGTGTACGTGTGTCGGCAAGTAAACACAAGTGTGGCAAAACTTGATAATCAAAATGTATGTTTTTTGTTGGTTGTTTGTTGTTTTATGTGTGTGTGTATGTTTCGTGTCGCCCAAACATCACAGGCCCGACGAGCGTCACCGGCTCTCTATCTTTGTTCCGAAAGCTCTGGGTGCAACTCTTTCGAGTGCGATCGTCGCTTCGTTGTGTGTTGTGCCATTTTGGCACATCTCTCCTACTCCCAGCTTCGCCTTCAATTTCGAAATATTTGGACACACACACACACACCGCGTGGCGGGTGAGGCATGGAGAAGATGCGACGCTCATCAAGCGACGCGCGTGATAACAGACCAGACCACTGATTGTTGCTGTGTGTGCGGCGGTGTTTCTTGCGGGCCACAGCAGCCTGTTACCCTCGTTGATGTGTGTATGGTGTTGGTGTGATATGTGTGCGAGTCCCTTGGATCCCCTGCTGGATGACAGATACTCTTTGGTTCTGTTGTTTTCAGACAGCAAACGAACAAATAAAAAAACAAGCTACTCTAGCGACGCGCTTGTTGCGGAACCTCCTGTCTGTCTGTCTGGTGCCCAGTGCGATGTGTATGCGAAAGGTGCTAACCTGTTAGTCGGTTCTCGAGCCACCGCGTGTGTGTGCGTTTACCTTTCCAGGCGGAGGCTGTGGAAACAGATTTCGGCAACAGAATCATTCCGCGCGTAGTGTCCTACCAACACGCACCCACCATCGTTGGGCTTCTGTTGGTAGTTCCCTTTTGCACAACAGCACTACCAGCCGGATGAAAAGCAAAAACTGTGTTCTGTGCGAATCTTCATTGTTAGCAGCGTTCGATCAGGTGAGTGAACGTGTTTCTCAAGTGATAACCGGCCGCGTGCAGTGTACGTGGCCACCCGGGATAGTCTAACGAGTGAGGGCGGACAACGTGAGCACCGCCTTAACCGTGCAAACAGTCGGAGCTTCAAAGCCAACAGTCACATGTAACGAATGCTAACATTCGGGGGGACGACCTGGCTGAGCTTCGTTTGCTCCAATTAAGTCGTCGAGTGGTCCGGCTCCGGCGCATATTAGCGTATTGCAACACACACACTACAGCGCGGTCTTCCGATTAAAGGTAATTAAATGTGCACTGGTCCCATGTGTGGTACAAAACCCTGCAAACTTTACAAGTGTTTGCTCTGTCCGTAGAGATTTGGCCCAACTACCTCGCCAGTTATGCGCGAGTGTGTGTGTACGTGTGGGTGGCACAATTAACGTGACAAGCGTGTCATCGGCCAAGGTCTTTGGTTGTATGTTTTGGTGCCCGGTATTGGTCGCGCTAATGTACGATAACGTACGACAGGAGGCCGTCTGGGATAACGAGGAGATCGACCAGCGTACAGAATAAGCAATGACCGATGGGCTATACATGTATCTCGAGGATGTGCCAATTTTTAACGAAGATAAATGAACAAATAGCCGGCACCGGGTGCGCAAATCCTCATAAATCGTCCGTGCGCAACTGTGGCTCTTCACGAATGTTTCCAAAGTTGACAGAACGCCTGAACGGAATGAAAATTGCAAATCCTCTCCCCAATCCTCACGGCTTGGGGCCCCGTGCAAGAGGAAACCGGGTCCAGCCTGTTCAACAGATCCAGCTGCTCTCACAAACACTTTCGAGGGGCTGAAAATTAAATGCCGTGCTTTACAGTCCTCTCACGGCCGGCGGACGCTATTGGCAGTGGAAAATCTCTCTCACACACACACACACCCTCAGTGAGGAAAAGCCGCCACAGCCGACCGTTACGCACACACGAAGGTCGAAATTCATGTCGCGTCACAGCAGTCACGGTCTGCGATGCCCCGAAACATGCGTTTTTCACCTTTCCACCAGTGTTTTTTGTTTGCTCGGAGAGCCATGAAACGTGCACGACCGCGTCGGATGAACTTCACATTTTGGAGGTCATAAAATGCGACAAATTTAGCCGGCGTGCGGCGTCTTTTTCTCCGCAGATGAAGGATCCCTCTGGCGGGGGGGAGCACGGCATGAAGCTCTCCCGAGACATGCCGTTTGGAACTTTGTTGGGACACTTTATTGGAAGAAATTAACATCCATTAAGGGTGAGAGTGGTTCCTGTTCCACCGCTTGATATCCCCCCATGGGGCATACAGCACATTAAAAAAAAACGTGAATGTCACCACACACACCCACCCACCTATGGGGGAGGCGCTTCACAGAGTGTGCACATTTTATTAACTTCCGTCGGACACTTATACCCTGCTCGTCGTCTGGAGGGAAGCTATTATATGAGGTAAATCCCTCCCACCCCGGCACCTTACCTCACATAAGCCGTACATGATTGCTTACTTTCTTTCACTTTATTTGAATCGTTTAACACCCGCACCATAGAAAATGTAAATAGCTCACCGGGACGGTAGGGGAACAAGCATGCCCCACGAATGCAATGCTTCGGATGTTAATTAATACCGCCAGGCAGAAATGTTGGTAGTGAAAGCAATCGATTGTTCAGCAGACACCTATTCAATTAACTTCCATCGGGGCGAGGGTGCATCTTTATGGAAGCGCATAAATTCCTTACCCAAAGGTGGGGCGATGCATTCAATCGATTGCTTTCAATCAGGTCGAACGTCGCTCGTGTGTACGTTTCCACCGGTGGATTGATTGCACCTGCACTGTCCAACGGCGAGTCTAATTCAAACAAACATTCCCACAGCAGCAGCGGCAGCAACGCATCGGGCGCACGAATGCATGTGCCAACAAAGAAAATTCTATCCTTCCTTCGAACTGCATCAGGGGGTGGGGCATCCCCAGGAGGACGCTTTGCTGGGTGGAAAGATATTTATAAACGTACCCACCAATGTGCTTGGTGTGAATAGAGATCCTTCCCGCTTTAAAACCCCACGTCAACTCAGCAGCACGATGAAGGAAATTACCCACATAAATGCACTACCGTGACTCGTCCTTCCACTCGCAAACACGCAGCTTCCCTGTGCTGTGCAATGCAGTTCAAATACAGGCCAGCCCTCTCCACGTACCCCGGTTCTGCCCGGTTCTTCTTTTTCTCGATCGTTTCTCCGGTGCAGCGTACTAATTTTTATGAAGTGATCTCTTGGCCTCCTTCCCCCGTGCTCACGCTTGGGTGCGCGCCCAGAATGGGAGACACGAGACGAACAAGCAGAACAGACAGCCACGCACTAATAAACCGTTTAAGATTGTGCCGGCAAGAAGGGAGGGAACGCACTATCGCTGTTTGGGCGTTGTTTACAGATGGGATCGTTCTCGATCCTTCGGGGAGTGGATCCTTTACGCGTGGGGTAGAGTGTTGGTGAAGAGGGTAGTACAGAGGCAATAAAGAACACACACACTTACTCTTTCTCTCTCCAAAATTATGGTTTAATAAATAAATAAGAGAGAGAGAGAGAGAGAGACAGAGAGAGAGAGAGAGCGCGCGCGCGAAGTACCTTGTTTGTAGAGCTAAAACAATTTATTGGGCGACGTTCCAAGAAGAATTGCCCAAACTTTGTAGATGCGAGAATA
>KI921347.1:4700-18718 GCA_000473525.2 Anopheles melas
CACCTTTTTGTCCTCCAACCCGCCTACCCGTATATTTTCTTCCGTTCACGTGGGTTCGATGCTTAATTTGATTCCACTGGAGCTCTCGGGGTCATCTCTACCTTTGTGCCACCTTCTGTCCATCTCGTTTGGTACGTGCACGAAAAACAAATAGACGGGAGGGAAACGAATGACGAAACAAAAAAAAACTCTGCCTGTATCGTCTATACACGATGAGGAAGTGAAGGAAAGCAGTCAGCAGCAGAGAGAGATAGAAGGGAAAAAAATCAACCTCAGACGAAAGAACCTCAAAGAAGTACAGCTGCATATTACTACCGCCACTACACGGTCGAGCACTGGTCGGGCAGCCGCAGGATCTCGCTCTCTCGAAATAATGTTTATTGCATTATCTTGTATTTTATGACAAAAAGCTTTTACTTTTGCACCACGCCACTAAAGCGCTGGGAGAGTCTTTAATTTAGCTTCGCCGTCCTCGTCGTCATCGTCTTGGAGTGTGCCGGACTCGTCTTGACCGAGCGTGCCGACCCTTGAGCCTGACCTGCTAGGTGCTGGTCAACCCCTGACCGGCCCTCGGGCTTGACCTGCCTGTCCTGTCTGTCTGTATGTGTGTGTATGTGTGTGTGTGTGTGTGTTTATGTTAGGGAACGTAGCACGTTGCAAGCGATTCGATGATCGTTTCGTACTTTCGCACACTCAGGTTAGAGTAGCTATTCGCCCCATGGGGCGCTGGGGGATTGCGAAGTAAGGATGAAATGTTTGCTACTTCTTAAGGTGCTAAAAGCTGGTAAGTGGCTGAAAAGGTGGCCAATGAACTGCAGGTCAGCGTGCGAAGAGTTAGTGTCTGTATCGCAGGTGACGCTCCTTCCCGTTGGTTGCGACTGAACTAATGTAGCTTGGTCGTGAGTTTGGTATGAGAAATAGAACCCACAGTTAACAAAGCCTGGAAAGGTAGCATTTTGCCTCAGCATGCATACATTTGTGCGTTTGATTTTCTTTCTTCTCAGTTAAAAAAGCAATTATGTGAGAAGTTTTATTTCTAGCAACTAGCCACCAAAATGACCGCCAAAACGCCGTAAGTTATGCAATTTTTAAAGAGCCCTTGCCTTTTTCTTCTTCTGCTGAACTATTATAGGAGACATTTAAGGCCAATTCAAAGGGTTCTTTAAAATACTTGCTTGGTTTTTGAATTAAACGAGACACTGACAAAACATTAGAAAAAATCAATAACTTTTGGACTTAATGTCTAATTATTAACTTTGCTGTAATACGCCTAAATGTATGCAAGCTAATGCTTCATTCAAGATGAAAACCATATAATTGCATACAGTTCGGCGTATTGCAGCAAAGTCCAAGATTTGAAATGAAGAAAAAGTCATAAAACTATTTAATTTTTTTTTCTGAATGCCACTTTGCAGTGGCTTATTAACTCTTTAATAATAAGGACAATTTGAGCTTGTGTGGATTAGCTTGGGCGCACTAGTTCCCGGTTGGGGCGTGCTGGAAGCGATATAAAAATATGCTTGGTAAGATTTTCTGCACTTTACGGAGATGATGCGGCCTCCCGAGGGGAGGCTGGTGCCTAGCTTTTATCCTTTTGCTCGGCAAAACGAGATCCATCGATTTTGTTGCGAAAGTTTTTTCATGATAGTGTTTTCTTCCAGTCTTCTGTTGTTTTTTTTTTTTTTTTTATTTACTGCTGTTGAATACTTTCCCCATCTCGCCGGCTGCACCATGACATCCGCTCGCTCAGCCCCGGTGAGTCGCCGTGTCGCCACCGCAAAGCTGAGGGCTTGAAATGGCAAAACTTTTTCTTAATTAAATAAATAATTCACTATTTGCCCGCCGAAACCCGCTTCCCCATTAAAGTGAATTTCATTAATGGGTTTGGGAGGTTGGTGGCGTTTTTGGCTGGGGCGAACGGTTTCGGTAAAAGGTGGCAAGTAGTAAAATCCCGATCCCCGTACCGTTGGTTCCCGTCGGTGCTCAATAGTGCGACTGATGCGAGGGTTAAGTGGGGCGAGAGCGTAGTGGATAGAGAGTTTTGGGACCGGGTTTTCCCTCTTCAGCCAGGGCTCGGTGGGTGAAAGTCATCCACCTTTTTCCCGAGTACAACGACGTTCGCTTTCAATCTGAAGATGCTACCAGCGTGTGGTTGTGTGTGTGAGAGTGTTTACGTCTACCTCGGTATCTCCGTCCAGCAACGAAAGGACGTAAATATCGCTCCATAAGTGTCGTTGCATATTTTAGGGTTCGCTCCGTACCACCGGCCCCGATGGCTGCTTTGTAGGGTGACCCCGGCGAAAGGTGTTGATAGTTTTTACGACCCACTTCTCACAACCGTCCCCTCCCCTCCTAACATACGCATATCTCGAGAAATTATTCACTTCCTGACCAGAAAGCCCTCAGTGAGGTGGAAGTCCTGCGGTTGAGGTAGCTTTCACACCGACGTCCGACCTTTTCGGGATTAAATGGTCTCTGGCATTAAAACTGAGTTCGGTGCGGGAGGGGCAGGTGGTAGCATGACACGGCCATTGGGGTCCGCCTGCCACGGTCCCTCTGCCCGTAACCCAATTATCTTGCCGGCGCCAGTGCCAGTACCTTTTTCGTGTGTTTTTTGTTTAGTTTGCCTGGGGTTGGTGTCCACTCCAGCCGACTGTCCCAAAAAAGGCTAAGGCTCTAGCCCGTGAAGGGGATAGGTAAGCGTCCCTGTGGGGACAGGGGGTTGTGTAGCTGCCAAAAGTTGCCTGCCCTAAAAACGTCAAAAGTGAAGCCGTTGGGTGCAGGAAGATGAGTCCCGTTCAGAATTTTAATACCACCCCGAAAACGGGGACGGGTCAGGGTGACGGACAGCCTTGAATACACCTTCGATTAACATCAGCAGCAGTCAGCAGTGGCTGTGAGGTGTGAGATGGTTTGATGAATTTGATTTTATTGGACCGTATATAGGAGAAGTTCCTGGAGAGACAATGATAGAGAGAGAGCGATAGGGTACGAAAAATGTACAAAACGCTGAAGGGTGTACAGTAGTGTAAGTACACACCGTCCCGGGGAGGGCAGCTGGCCGTGATCTGTGCTAAGTCGTTAAGGATGTGTACCGTGTACACTGTTGTTGTTTATGTTCGGATTAACCTAATTAAGTGAGGCTACCGTACAATCTGCCGCTGCCGCTGTACACACCTTTTACCGGACCGGGACGAGCTCGCAGCGAGATACGACGACCGTTGTAAAACCAGCAGCTAAACATGGCCCAGTATCTGGTGTGTAGGATCAAGGGTAACCCCTTTTTCCGGTTTTCGAGACCGGGAAGGGGGGTTTGCTTTGCTTTGGTTGCTCCCGTATCGGATGCCGGCGAGCGGGGGAAGCCCGGGTGTATAGCATAATTCACTCTTAACGTACCGATAATCCTGACCGGCGAAGTTGTCACCTTACGCTGGTGCATTTATGGAGTGGGATGGGTTGGACTGCTCGCTGCCTTTTTTTTTCATGACGCCATTTTCCACCCTGCCGGTGCATGGAACGGCACAAAACGAATGGAAAACTCGAGCAGCGGGTGCGAGGGTGCTATTGAACGTTTATGAGTTTGATGGGCATAAACCCAGCGCTGGTGATGTATGCAGAGCAAACCTAATAAATACTATTCATTCGCCTCCAGTCTCTGTGTGTGTGTGTGTGTGAGTGCTATTGTAAACTGGTATTGCCAGTGGAAAACGGTGGAAAAGGAAAAGTTTTACCCTGCACAGTGTAACTCTTGCCCTGTTCCCAGCCTCCCCCCCCCTCTGGAGTTCAGGAAGCACAAAACTGGGCAGCGAACAGATTTGCACCCATTCTTCCATGACCGGACATATGCTTCAGTTCGTCGTTCGTGTTTGTATAATGTGATTTTCTCTTTTTTGGGTTTTCTTTTTTTCTATTTTGTATTGTGTGTGTGTGTGTGTTCATGTTCAAAGCGGGACTGGTAAAGATGGAGGGCCCGGCCAGGGCCATAGAACGAGGGGTGTTGCAAAATTTAAGCGTGAAAGTAAATACCTATAAATATGAGATGAAGCCAACGGCCAAAAGAGAGCATTTGCAGGGGAAGAGATTTTACACATTGGCATGTGATGCTCTCACACACACACACGGTCAGATAGTATGTTCGCGATGGCCATACGTGTGCTAAATCTTTGGTACCCGACGCGCCACCGGTCCGGAATTATCGGGTAGCCGGGGCCACCGGCACACCGGGACTGTTTATCTTCGCCCGGTTCGCTCGGCTTGAACCCTGACTCGTTCGGTCGTTTGGTATTTTTGAACGTTGGCGGGGAACCAAGTGTGACCGGGCAGGGATGTAAAATCATTGTAAAGCTAACACTGTAGGAGAATTTCGCACGATCGAGCGAGTGAAAAAATAAAGCACCCTTTTCCCGTGCAATAATGTGCTCCAATGTGGTACACATATAGCACAGTTGTTGGTTTGGTGCCGTGACTAGGATTTGGTGCTTGTCATTTTTGGGTATTACTGTCAGTACTGTGACGGTAGCGTATGCATTTTACTAGTACTCTATTTTGACCAGCAATTTGATTTTTTTTACTCTACTCTATTTTGATCAGCAACTATACTCTTCTATAGCATTTGAACAGCAATCAGCCATACCGGCGAACTCGTTCGACGAGAAACATTCGTTGCTCATGAGTGGACAGGGTTGTACCATTAGGTTGGCCAGTACAAAATCTATACGGTTTTCTAATTTTTGATCTAGAGGGCTATGAAATGAGTGAAAATGAGCGTCGCGGCGAACGTTCCCAGGAACGAACGTGTTCGCCGGTATGGCTGAATATTATCCTGCTGATGCTGAGCCTGAGGATAATTAGGAGATGGATAACTTTTTGGACATGTTTTGGTGTTTTTGTTTTTGAACAGTTCTATGGTTTTGAATAACCTAAATGGTTTGCAAAAACACTCACAAATATTAGTTGGTTTAAATAATTTAAAAATGTTTGGTGCCATGACCAGGATTATATTTCTTGAACTACTTTTTTTTCACTTCTTATTGGAATTCATTTCCTCATCTGGAAGCTTGTGAAATATTGGTTGTACGAAATGTATTAATTGATTGTATTAAAGCACCAGGCGTTGTTTGTTTATGACTGGCTTCGAAGAAGCGGTCAGATTTTGGACAACAAATGTTCTTTTCAACGATTTTTATTAAACCATTTAACACTCAGGAATGAACTGCCACGCTGGTTATAAAAGTACTACTCTGCCTACATTGATTCAAAGGTATTCATAGCAACGCTCACCCTTGTCACTACCATGGCCAGTGAATTTGGATTGTAATTCTTTTACGACCAAAACGCTTTACAGCTTCAACCACGTAAAATGTCCACGCCATTCACTTGCAGCAGCGCACAGTGCCGAACAGCACAGTAGCAGGTGCACAATGGTCTCTCTGGGGGAGACAAAAAAAAAAATGGAAAAATAACGCAGGTAATCGGCATTTCGGCAGTAAGTATATCGCGCCCACGGCACTGAGCCGGTGGCCGGGGAGGGGGGGGGGGGGGGGTGGTGCGCGTATAAAATTTGAAAATGAAAATAAAAATAACGTCTAGGTATGTGGGCCGATTTTATTGGCCCAGCTGCTGCTGCTCACTTGTCGCTCGGTCGGACCGTCCCAAACCAACAATCCCCGCCGTACCCCCGCACTGTACAAACACGATGGGGAGGAGAGATACACACAAAAAAACGGAAAAATACTTTCGAAAATAAATAAAACCAATCACATGCCCACGACAAGGAGCGTTCATACCGCCAGAAAGAGGCACAAACAATGTAGAAAAAAACGCATGGAATGGAGAACACTCTGAAATTCATTTGGTTGAGGACACAATGTCCGAAAAACACACATGAAACAACATAAAAAGGAAGCAGAGCCGAACAGAAACAAAAACAGCAAGAAACAAACACAAAACAAAACAGCATAAAAAGTTGCCGCACCTCGTGCAAGGTGAATAAAGCAGCGGAATCGATCAACCGATACGGTGGCGCGACCAGCGTTCGAATCGGACATTGACCACCCCATTTCTGCCTCCCCCCCCCCCCCCTACCCGACCCCGAACAATGCAAGGGAGGCTGTTGGGCACGATTTTGGGTGATTTAGAGACAAACCAACCCCACGCTCCCGGTTTTTGCCGATTTGCCCAATTGTCAGGACCGTTATCGGCGCCTAGCTTTGGGGGAAAAGCGAGGAAGGGTTGGATGGTGGGTTGGTGCGCGGAAAGGAAAGGTATATAAAATACAACACAAAAAAAAAAACGGAAAGTGGGCGCAAAAGTTATGGGGCCCGCGTTGGACGCGGAAACAATTTCAAACATTTGCCCTCGCGTCACTAGCGCCTGAATGTATGCCTCGCCGTGCAGCCGCGTTGCGGGACACGTTGACGCGTTTCGATTTTATTGCCAGGGTGGGCAACGGTGGAAAGAGGAAGCTACGTGAGCTGTTAGGTAAGGTGGCAAAAAAAAAAAAACAAAAAGGGATGCGGAATGTAGTTCCGGTAGTTCCCCTTTTATGACTGTGTACGTGTGTGTGTGTGTGTAAGTGTGTGTTTCTTTTGCACTCTGGTCCCACCGGCTGTCTCCCGGCGGCACTGGGAACGGTTTTGTAATGCGGTAAAAAGTACATCTATATTTATGGGAATAAAAATCCCAGATGTTGCCCTCTTCCTGGCGATGCAGCAGCAGTACACACATACACACACACACACATAAAGAGACGGAGACAAGACCAAGCAGACCCTTTTTATTTAAAAAGTAGCAAACCTTTGCCGGCTTGTGCCGAAGAAACGAGCGGCAACACGCCAACACCTCACGGTTACGGTTGACGGCTTCTTTATTATGTTTTTCCGGAAGGGCGAAAGTTGAGCAACTTGAGCGCTCGGTTTCGGGCAACACCTTCCTTCATCGGCACCCACACACGAATCCAATCTCTGCTGGTTTGGGCGAAAAATTTAAAACCACGGACGCTTTCCTACATTTTCCACGAGAGCAGTCAGCGGCAGCCGAAAACACGCCACCTGCTTCGCACGTTATTTAAGGTTAATGTAAGGCGTGCCTGTGTGTGTGTGCTTGTGTGCAAAAATAACTTCTGAGATTTGTGTTGATGTTTCTTTTTTGTCTTGGACTAGTTAATATTGCCCGAATACAGAGTTATGGTCTGTTGGTCTGTTCCAAACCTGCTTACTCTAAAGTGCAATCAAAAGTGTCTTTATTGCCAGGTGTGACCCAGTATAATTAACCGGCAAGCAAACCGAAACGGGCAGAGATACAACCCGGTTCATATTTTGGTGCTATTTCTTAAAATACCCAAAAGTTGATTCACTTTTACCTCTGTTTCATATTCCCAATTTCCATATGCAGTCCATTCCGGGTTTAGGACCATGGCGGACATATTGAATGGCCCGCTTCCACTTTCCATTCTTATATTGAAACCTCCTTCAATATCAATGCACAATCTTCACAATATCACGTCTATCAACATTATTCTCCTTCCATTTGGTGTGGATATGCCTGATATGTGAATATAAATGTGGATATGCCAGGGTTATAAAAGAGAATTTCAAAATCTTTAATAACTTTAGGATGTGTGTAAATGATTTTGGAAAGACAACGCAAATTTTGGATGATATTCAACTCTAAAGGTACACATTAAAACAGGCAGATTGAGTACCTAAACCGAACTTTCCCGAACGCATTTCCTGGATCCTGGAATTTTATAGATTGCATACTGATGCGGGAACTAACTCCAATCACTTTACCTCTTCTTTTGGCTCAACAACCGTTATCGGTCAAGGCCTGCCTGTACTACTTATGGGCTTGGCTTTCAGTGACTTAAGGATTTTACCCCCCCCCCCCCATAGCAGGATAGTTAGTCCTACATATGGCGGCACGGTCCATTTGAGGTTTGAACCTGTGACGGGCATGTTGTTAAGTCGTACGAGCTGACGACTGTACTACGAAACCGGCAATCACCTTACAGGTGTTATAATTAGCCATATACCGGTCCTGGAACTACTTCCAAAGTCGTACCGGCCCTTGAATTGATCACGAACGCATACCAGAACTTACACTGATCCCATACGGTCTTGGAACTGATTCTGACCTCATACAGATCCAGCAACATGTAGCAACTTGTACTGGAACTGATCCCAAGCACATACTGGTCCTTGAAATGATTAAGAATCCATTTCGGCCCTGGAACAGTATCTGATACTGGAACAGCCATACAGGTAGATGACAGTCAAAATTAGTGTCATATATGTAAAAATCTCGGTAAACCACGGAAAAACGTTAATCTTAAGAATTCTGAATGTAATTCTAATGTAAGTCTTCTGCTTACCTTTCAAAACACTAAATACAAAGTCGGCGTTTTCTGTAACCGATGTAGTTGTCATTGTATAGAGGTAGAGATGAATGAATAAAAATCAACCTATCACCCGCTGGAAAGCATCGCTCATCAGCCTTTATCAGGATTGGATCAGAATTGTGCAAACATAGTGAATAAAGGAAGGGAAAAACTGCAGGATCGAAATCACACGCGAATTAAGTTATAATCCTTACCGGTGTGCCAATTACAAGAGGCCACTTCGGCAGAGACGAAAGTGTATTCATCGCTGGTGCTATTGGTATGGTGCTAAGAGTAGAACCTGCACTCGGCTGCACTTAGCGTCAGGTGTCAGGACAGGTTCCGTTCGGTTTCAGTTAAGATTTACGGGCTCCATTCCAAAAACGGACACACATACACACACACACACAGAGGGTCGAAGAAGCGGAAGAAGCGCCCAGCCCACCCGAACGCGTCGTTTGCAACAATGACAAAAGTTGTGAAGTTTATTCGCACAGCCTCACAGCCACAATTTGCTTTCGGAGAACGACAAACGGATTGCATTTGGTACTTGTCGTTTCCTGGCGTACTGTCCCGGGTCGGCGCACACCTGCTGCAAAAGGAGCCGGCGCTTTATAGCGCTCTGTGCTCGGGCAGTCTCCAGCCAGGCAAATCCCCGTCCCCGGGCTGTTTGTGCTGGTGCTGTAAATACTTGTTTACGGCCATGCGGGCGGGGAACGGTGGGACAATACATCTTGCTGTCCGGGCGACTGGGTGATGATGAGCAATCACCGTACCGGTAGCGTGTTAGGCTAGTTCCCTTTTCGCCTCGGCACCCCGGCTGCCGTGTTGCGTTTTTGCCGGCAGGACGCACTCGGGATTATCTCTCCGGGGATGAGTTGGCGAAACGGTTGCTTCCGGAGTTTGCTCGAGGACCGAAACAGTAGCAAAGCGGAGCGATGATAGCAGAGAGCGAGGTGAAAATGAACTATAAACACCAACCTTTTCCAGCAGAGTAGTCGACGGGTAGTAGTGCCGGTGACAGACTGTGGCTGCCCGCTCCGTTCGGGCCCCGGATCAATTTCCAGCAGGCGAAACAAGCGAAAGATTAAAAGATGACTGAGACTATATCTATACAAGCTTCTCATACCTTCGGTTCGGTGCTCGGTTTCTTGACAGTGTACATACACAACAGTTAATGGAAGACGTCCTGCGATTCCAATATCTCTCTGTATGTGTGTGTGTGTGTGTGTGTGTGTTTTTGTATGTTTGTCGACACAAAAGTCGACAGATGACGGTACAGCGACCGGGGCCACCCCAACGGGAGCCGGGGATGCAAAAAGGGACAAAACACATCCGTTAAAGAAATCAAGAGTATTAAGGTAATAATGCGTGCTCCCGGGTAATCTGTTTATGTTACGGGCAACTGGGCGAAGCGGGAAGGCGAGTGGGGAGAGCAAAATACCGCTGGGGTATCGTCTTGGTCCAAATGGGGAAGTCAAATTGCTTTTTCGGGCTGTCATGAGACGTCGGGCATTCAGGGCGTCACAAAGGCGGCGTTCACCTTCCCCCGTGAACGGCAACGGGGAAGAAACTCAAACAGAAACACTGTCATCCTATAGCCTGCCCCGATATCTTACCTTAAGACGCGCAGACAGCGGAAGTGGCACGGCACAAAAAGGGTCTGCTTCCCACCGGACACGTTTCGTATCAGCATTTCCACCCCGTGGTGGCCCGGGTAGGGGGGGGGGGGGAGGCGTGACCTCCTGTGCTTGCACGCGGAGACACTTGATTAAAACTCGAGTTTAAGGCGACCTTCAGCGGAGGGTTCTTATTCAAAGGTTAAGGTGAAGGCGGGTGCCCCTCAGGCTGGCGCACGGAAGTTATCGGAGGGAGGAGCAAATAAGATTACCTTCATTTCATCCTTCATATACTGTCCCCGGTGTGTCATTCTTCTTCCCGTGCTTCGGAGGCCTTCGTCTCCGCCAGCCAAGCTCCGTGTCAGCTCAAGCCGGTTCACACGCCTGCCCCGCACCCGCCGCAGAGGACGTTTGATAAATGGAAACAATTCCAAGTGGCATACGTGCGGCTAGGACTCCCCTTGGAGCTCTGGAGTCTTCTAGAGGCAGCGTGTGTGCGTTTGTGTGTGTGTGTGTGTGTGTGTGTGTGTGTGTGTGTGTCTGTGTGTGTTTGGGATGGAGAAGGCGAAAGGAACGCGTAGCCACGTAACCACATCACCGCAGGCTGCCGGGTTGAAGATGCGGTCCCTCCGGCTCCTGCACGCTTCTTCACGCTCCTCCACTTCCGGCTGACTTAGCCTTTTAAAAAGCATTCGGATCGTTTTTCTTTCCGGCAGCCACTTTCTTCAGCTCCGTGGGGAGGGCTGGAGGGGTTGAGCGGGTGATGACTCCTTTTATCATCGGGTGCACAAGCACAAACACGGTCACGGTTCAGCTGCCTGCCGCCCGAGTCGGCAACCTCTTTGCTCCTGATCCCCCAAGGAAGGATGGGGGAGGAATGGGTTTGGAATGGTGCGGGAGAATGGGTGATGCGGTTGGCCGGCGGACAATCAATTGCCAAAAATCCCCAACAATTCGTTCCAGGTTTCCAATCTGTCTCGTCGCCAAATAGCTGGAAGTGGTTCCTGTCAGTTGGTTCGCTTGGGCTGGACCAGAGCTTCGGTGGTATTGATTCGTAAACCTCGCTTTGCTGGAGACCGCGCGGAGGGAGGGTGGCGAAAAAACAATCAAGCGTCACCTTTAGCAAACGATATAACGGACACGCAAACACGGCCGGATGGGATGGGATGATGCTTACGAGCCGATCCAAGTTCCTTTGCCCTGTACGCTGATATCCTTTTCGGGCACGCAAGAGCCGTTTTCTTTTTACCTTCACCACCGTGCCACTCGAGCGCCGAAGGGTCGGAGGGCTTGATTGTTGTTATCGTTACCGTTCCGGACGGGAAATGAACTGTGGGGAGGCGAGAAAAACCACGAGAAAGTGCGTCAACCACCACCGCAAAAGTACGAGTGAACTGCTGTGGCACCACAAACACACACAAACACACACACACTTTCTTTCTCACCCGTAACACATTACACACGGTTTACACACTTGAGCGCACATCCATAGTGGGAAGGGGGTGTGGAGTGTTTAAACCGACGGGAAAACATCAGCCACTGTACTGATGTTGCTGCCGCTGCTACTGCTGCCGCTGCTAGTACGAGCTGCAATTAGCTCAAACCACCGTATTTGTAAACTTACACGAACGCCGCACACGGTTAGACGAGAACAGGTAATTAGTGTGGGTTAGGGTGAAAGGGTGTGCGCGAACCGGCAAGGATCAAACAGAAAATAGACCGGGCAGAGGACACACAACCCACACCCACGGCACATGTTTTGTCGACTCGTTTGCGTCTAGGAGGCGGTAGGAGAAAGGAGGGGGGGGGGGAGAGACGGGGAGAAAATAAAAATGGTGAAAGGAGGGCCGGACGCGGGGCGAACGATAGGCTTGGATTATAATCAAGAGGCGATTCTTGATGTGCGCACAATAATTTGAAGCCTGATACATTAATTAAAGGGAGAAGTGTATTGGTGGTGATAGTGTGTGAGTGTGTGTGTGTGTGTGGGTGAATGGAAGGGATACGAGTAATTTATTTTCCCTTGTTTATTATAATAACAAGGAAGATCAAAGGCTGCTATTGCGCAGTAATAATGGAAAAGTAATAAACCCCGTCGCTTGTTTGTGATGTAAATGAGAACTGAACTTACATACTCTCTGTTGCCATAAGCGTCCCCGCTACTCATTCGACCACCAGACATACCAGCGTGATTGAGCGTTAAAAGTCGTACAGGTGCTGCTGCGATGTGCAAACTTATAATGTTTTCTTCTCTTCTTTTGTGCTACAAATTGCCTACCTGTGCATAAAAACGGAAACGGATCTCAAGTGGGAAAAGTGGGAGCCTCGTGCGGCCCGTGCAACCGTTCCCAATCGATGGGTAAATTAGAACAATGACGACAGAGCCACTTACTACCCCGTACGGTGCTGTGGTAAGTGATACCACGCTCGCCGGCTACATTGCCTGCCATCCTTTTCCAAGCTAGTGCAAGGTGGCGGTGATATAGCGCACGCCCCTGCTCGTGCCGCAGGTAAAGGATCGCAGACACATGAGAGGAAATTATTCAGCGCCCCTCCTCAACTGTCTGCCGACTGTTACCCTTTTTTCCGAAAGTGTGCCACATGTCTTAATTGCACGGGAATTTTAATGACATCACCGCAGGATGTCGGCACACCACACCCCTCTCCCCGAGGGGCAAGTCTGTGTGTGTGTGTGTGTGTGGGCGGGCGAGCGCGCGATATGGTGCGATGGGCGGTGATGATAATGCCGCAAAGGGTAGGCACGGCAGAGCGAACGAGCGAGCGAAGCAGGGAGCCGTGAGCTGTGGAGACAATTTCGAAAGCTATCGAAAACCATCCACTTGTCGGTTTAAATATAATTACCCTATTAAATGCGGCCCGAACCCGACGATGACAACGACGATGACGACGATCTGCTTCCGGTGCGGTGGGCGTTTTGTGGGGAACTCGCGAGCAGTACTTACGTACGTACATGGCGTCGTACCTTCTGCATCGTACCACCGATTCTACCAACTGGGGTAGAAGAATAGCTTCATTCGGGGCCGGCGGCGATAGAGAACCACTGGCGGCAATGGAAGGCAAGAGCGCGGACCGGGAAGAACTTCAGGTCGGAAGCATGTGCAGTCCGGGCGAAAGGGCACTTCATTTGCCTCATCAAGGGAACCGGGCCGGCTTGGGCCGACTTCCGGAGCCTCGTTGAACCCCTTTTTTCGAGCGCCCTCGCACCGGGGCCGCTACCGATTACTGTAGCTATTTTTACGATTACTTCAATTGCTTCCGCACACACCTCAAGACGGTGGGATGACGGGTGGGCCGTTCTCTGGGAAGGATATTGTCTCGTTTCCCCGCGCGGGGGCAGGACGCATCGGCACGTTGAAGAAGCGATTGCTTTCGTGCTTTCGTGTGCGAAAAAGAAAGCTGTTATACTACGTGCAGGAGGGAGGAGGAGAGGTGGGGTGGGGAGTTGTAGAGTGGTGGGCTGAAAAGGTCGCCTTTCGGGACGACGACCCACACAAGAACGCCCACAGAGGGATTAGTTCTTCATTGTGATGATGCGAAGAGCACTTTTTGATTCGTTCCCTTTAAAGTCCTTCAGGAACGGGCTCGACTCGAAAATCGATTCCACAGAGTGTGCTGCAGTTGCTAAAGGGGCGCTTTAAACTCCTGCAAAACACGGAGTCCGAGGACGGACAGAACGAGCTCTTGTGAGTCTGTGTGTGTGTGTGTGTGTGTGGGTGCGTCCCGCGCGTGACGACGACAATGATCTATGGCGGGTTTGGTGCTATAATGCGTGTGCCCTGTGTGGAGCCCGGCAGTGGTCAAGCTGGTTACCGCGTGCGCTGACCACTGTACCGGTGCACCGAACAAAGCATCCAGCAAATCGGTTTTCGCTCCACAGCCTGCACTACTGTTGACATTTATGAGCGACCGAAGCGACCGAAAGCCCCCGGAGCGAATACCTACACGACCTACGCGCAATATATAAAAATGTTGTTCCCTCTTTGCCACTTGCCAGTCGCCAA
>AXCO02008016.1:0-13913 GCA_000473525.2 Anopheles melas
TATTACTTAAACTGGATGATAAATCAATCACACGAACAATATGCATGCAAGCAGCGCTCTTTGAAGCGGTTGATAATGGGCGGATTGCATGTGGCCGTGTCCAAGGCGGCTCTGCACAATGGAGAGAAAAGCAAGTTGATTAATTTTTACTGCTAATGAAAAGCTTGAAAGAGAAAGTGCTGCACCATTATGCATTATGTGTAAAGTTAATCGCCGGACGATGCAAGATGACTAAATAAGTTGCACTGTTTATTATGCGTTTTTAGTAAAACGCATGGAAATCGTTGAGAGGCCTTTTGCTGATGTTGTCTTTCTTAGATGCACATTTTTTTCATAATTCATTGATGTTTTAAATCAAAATAGTGAATAAGAACAAGATGTAACCGCGATCTTCTTCTGTTAAACAAGAACTGATTAGAAACTGCAAACGAAACCCATTATTCCCTTCACTTCCCAATGAATCATGCCTTTGTTGCACTTTGCACACTGCAACTCATTTGCTAAACCATTATGAATAGGGGGAAAAAGGGGCGCATCCTTTATGATGAAGTTCCAGCTTCATCCCTTCCCCATGAACTAGCTTGTCGCGATCTAGCACCACACACCGCACTGTCCTGACAAACTTTCTTCCTAGAACCACCCGCTGCGCGGAGAGACACTATTGAAAGTCACCATTAATCACGCCATCGCTCGATGACGCGGACCGGCCGTTGAAGCGTTCAAGTGGCGTGTAAGAGCGCTGTTACATCGTGCCGAGCATCCAGGATGCTGTCGGGATCGGGATGATAAAGCGGCCGGCCTCCCGCTCCAATCAAGTGAAGAGAGGGTGTGTGAGTGAGTGAAGATAAAATTTGCATAGCTCGACATCGATTGACTACGAACGGGCGGCCAACAATTTGCCCATTACTCTCTGTCAGGTAACGCCTTGCGCGAGCGTAGAACTAGCCCCCGCCTCTGCCCTCTCCGTGCGCTGTCCCCAGTGTGAAAAGCATGTCACAGCGCGGAGAAGGATAAAAGAAACGGGCCGCACTTCTCGCCACTTTCCGTGCGGGAAGTTGCGCAGCTGATGATGATCTTCACGGTTGACCCGACCGCTCAAGGGTCGGGCAGCTTGGGTGAGAAGTAAATTGTTGTAAAAGTTTCTGCAAAGCTTTTTCTGATTGCTCGTATGAAATGAGCGATCGTGATTGTTTTATTTAACATTTTTCCATGTTTTTATTTGTCATAAAACACCGCTTGCACGATCATTTCTTTTTGTTAAAGTTTATTTTCATACAAACAACCTCCCGATCGCATACAAAGCAAACCCCGATTCAACCGTGCACCCTTTCGCAAACCATCGCCCCATGCGCAACCACATGCGATAGGAAAGCGGTTAATTATATCGCTCCCAGGCACTGGCACTGGCCGAAGCCTGTACCGCAAAACACGTTTACTTTCATTCTGCACCTCTGAATCCAGTCGCCGCCCGGCACCGCTCACGACAATGCCGCCTCATCAGACGGAGCCTTGCGGCCTGACCCGGCACAACCTTCCCCATGTGGGTGGTGCGCGAGTGCAGTTTTGTCACGAACGCATCCGCAACAGGCAGCGCCACATGCGGCGTCGGCCCCGTCGGCACTGATCAAAAACGGCCCATCGCGAAGCCTTTTACCCAGCTGCGAGGTAAGAGCCCTGGCGGGACAGGAAGTGCCGATGCACTCGGGATGATTGGAGCATGGAGAGAAGCAGAAACCAACACAACAAACTCAAGCCAATTGTGGTTTAGTTCCAATGTGTGTGCGAGGGAAAAAATAGGGAGAAGAGACAGCAAGAGTGTGTGAGTTGTAAGAAAGAATGAAGTGTGTACTGTCGGTTGAAAACACTTTGTCCACAGAAGGGAGGAAAACGGGGGTTGACCGAGGCGGTACGGTGATCGTTGTGAAACCGCAGCATGATTGAGCTCAAATTGAAGAGCAAATAAATACAAATAATAACCCCGAGCCAGACGGGCTGGAAGGGGCAATCGGGCATAAACTCCAAACAATCACGACAAGGCTTGAGCCCCGTGCCAAGGAAAGTCGCTCACACTCGGGCGCAAAGTGTCAAGGGTCTGCCAGTGCGCACGATCGCGCTTCCGGGCCAGTCGGTTCCGGAAAGAGTACACCGAGCCTCAAGGCAAACCGAAAACCTCGATTCTCGACTTACCGTGCCGAATGGTACGAATTGACGTGTCTGGGGATCGATCGCTCTCGTTCGCTTTTGTCAATCCAGCACTCACACACAGCTCAATCAAACTCCTTTCGCTCTGAATGATCAATGAATAATGCAATTTTCCTTTCCCCGTTTTCTCGTTCTAGATATGGCCAATCTAATCACAGTGCGTCTGCAGCGTGGCGACGGTCAGGCCTGGGGCTTCCGTCTGCAGGGCGGCAAGGACTTCTCCGCCCCGCTGGTGCTACAGAGAGTGAGTATTTATGCAACCGTACGGTGTAGCAATTGCGACATTATGAAATATATTTTAAAGGGTTAAAATATTGTATGAAAATAATTCCACCTAACTACCATCGCGCGCGACCAAACTCGTTTCAAGCAGCGTCAAAAGCGAGCCTATTTGCATTGCGATTCCCTCTCCTTCACCTTCTAATTGTTGATCATCTAATCTGACATCGCCCACTCGATCCTCCGATTACGCTAAGTGCAAATAGTTGCCGTCCCTTCGTTCGGGCGCCGATCAAGCGCCAATTATAGTTTAACCGTTCGCAAATTATACTATTTTATCACGGGCCCAACAATGTGGCAATATTTCAATAAATTACCCCCCCTCCTTGCCTCGCCCCTTGAAACACTCTCGCTCTCGGCACTCCTCGGTTCGGTTGTTTGGTGGTGAAAAAAAAAACAAATGGCGCCACCGACACCACCGGCACCTGGTTAAGTGTTAACCTAGTTAGCCGCCCGTTTTCCCGATCAAATTTCATCACCCTCGCATGGGCTGGGCAAGCAAGGTTTGGCAGCGGCCTGGAAAAGTGAAGTACCTCTATCCGGGGCGTGAGAGTGATGGCGGTGGCGCGGCACCACGCCACACCAACACACGTTTGCGCGGATTGATCCGGACGGGGAAATTAATTATCGACAGTGATAAATGCCACCGAGCGCGACGCTGCAACCGCGAGGCGTTGTCGCGTACCTGGTCGACGTTAACCACGACCACGAATCGTGCTGCCACAGTGAGAGAAGTTATGATCATTACACTATTTACGAGATCATTGCAATGGTGGCTCGAAATGGGAAACATAAATTTAGGGTTTTTTTTTGCAGCGGTGTCTCCCGATGCCAGCGCCCCGGGGCGGGAAATTAGATCGCACTTCTAATGCGCAAAATTATGTTCTACCCCGCTCAGACACACAAACACACACACACACACACAACGTTGTCTGCATCGTCTGGGCAGGGACATATTGAACAGTATCGTTCACGGGGAGAGTTACAGGCGGCACGATTCTGTCATCGGTCGATTTATTTAAACGCTTAATTATGATTGATTCGACCGGCCCCCGGCTCGACACACCATCTCACCGATCGATCGTTCGCACGGAGAACCATCCTTTTGGGCTGCACCCTTGATCTTTCATCGGTTTTGTGCAGTTGCTGCACACATCCTAATGGCGTCAGTAATGTATGCAAATCTTGGCCGCACGAACGCTGGGCGGCTTATGCGTCACCTCGGGCGCAGATGTTCGCAGCGAAGCGGTTACCTTTTTGGGGTTGTTTTGTAACCCTCTATCTCTTTCTCTGTTTCGTTCCCTTTCATCTTCTGAGCTACTCGCTGATTCCGCGATGACAAATTCGTTCGTCAACCAGCTGATCCACGGGGATGCACGTGTTCGAACGCTTTGGCGAAGCAATCGAACCGACTCGAAGGGTCGGTGAGTAAGCTCCGATCGGTTGGGTAAAAGCTGATGAATAATGGCTCCGATCGGTTGGGTCCGGGCGACACGTTAAGATGGTATGATCTCTTGAGCTTGAAACGAAAGCGTGAGTCGGATGCCATTTCCGGCAGCTGTAAGGGGAGCGCGTACCAATGCGCTTAAGTGATTAGTGGCTGTGACTGTTGTTGAGTGTGCTTAAGATGGCTAGCAGGCTTGAAGATTTCATTACGATACTTTGACACTCGACCCAAGCAAAAGCTTACAAATAGAAACAGCACCAAGCAACGTTGTACATCTTCAGCGCAAACATGCAGTCTATTGAAAATGTAGCGATGGCCAATTATTTATGCGTGCTGTCCGCACAGTTCATTACTGCATTATGATTGTACATGCTGCACAATCTTGATCGGCAGCCCCTGCTCGCCGCCAGTCTGCACCGACAATTGATCGCCCAACCGATTGCACTGGCCGATGTTGCAAACTATTGCTACGCATTTATAACAATAAACCCATAAAAGTGCCCATAAAGCGCAGTTTATCAATAAAACAATCAACGAAGCTGGCCCTTGGCAGGTAAGGCACGCACAGAAAGATTACCAGCACACCATCGACTACGATGTCAAACGCACCCGGGGTCTGTGCCCTTGAACTCTGTGTTGCCAACCTTGCCAGGCCCACGATCGACACCGCTCCGATGCACACAAACACGTACACACACACACACACACTGCAGCAAGATGCACTGCGCAGAACACTCGAGAGAGAAAACAAAAAGTCAAACACGGTACATTCTTTCTGCAGGGCCGTTTTTGCCTTCCATTCCTGGTTCCATTCCGTGGTTGGTGTGGCTCCGGGACCCAAGTTCCCCTGGGAAATCGGCATCAAAGCTCTCGGGTCGGGTCGGTGGGGCAAACGGTGGAAAGGAGGATTCAATTTCAATCATAATCCCTGCGACTGGCGGCATCTTGAAAGGTCGCCGGCGCACGGCGGTTTAGATTGTTCGGAACGAGCGCGAGCGCGCGCGCCAAGCGAAACGCATTCTTCATTTCTCCTGTCAAGCGATCAAGATCTTCGAGCGGGCGTGTGTGTTTGGGAAAGGAGAAGTACGCAGGAAGTCCTCTCTCTCTCTCTCTCTCTCTCTCCTTCTTGGGAACGGCAGAGTGTGTTCTTGGGAAACGGCAAAGCGGTTTTTTTTTGTGTTGCTTACTGAGGGACAGAGTTGCACTAGTTCTATTAATTTTGTGTTAATCATCAGGCCAGCTTTTGCTTCTTCCTTTGAGTTGCCCTTCAACGAAGGGTTTTCGCAACGATTAATGCACCCTCTGTCCTCTGCAGTTCTATAGAATAGAGAAAGGGAATGAGAGAGCAAAAAAACGCATAGCAACGAAGACTCATCCACCGGGGACAGTCATAAATAATATCCGTCCCGGGACAGGTCTTAAGTGATGTCATTTTTCGTTGTCCGGTTTTTCGTCCCCCGGTTCGGTTCCGTCTGCCTGCCCGTCTGACTGGTCTGGGCTGCCGTCCGTGCCGTTCGCCGGGACGGAAGCGGAAATGGAAGGGCGACGTAAGGCGTAAGGGGAAACGCAGCAGCAGATCGATTCATATTTGTCATCAGCGACGACCGTTGAAACAATGCTGTCACGCTGGGCGACGGTGTGGCAGGTAGAGCGCAACCTGTCACGGCGAATGGGATTTATGTTGCAAATGTCTATCCGTCCTGTCCTGCTCAAGCATAAATCTGTATGCATTACTTGAAGGAGTACGAGTTCTTGGCGAGTTCTTGATCTTACACAATCTGGATGCAGAAAACGAGATCAAAATTCAAAGGTCAAGGAAATCAACACACACTTCAAGGTTGTCTCATCATCTTGCTGGAATGCACAAACAGAGCATTTCCTGCCCCAGTAGTTTAGTTTCCCTGTGCAAAGATCATCTTCCGCACCAGTCCCTGCTACCGTTTCGGGGACGGATCCGTCACAAACGATCCCGCCTGTCAACGTTATCAGATAAGACAACCACGAACCGTTCTCTAGGGCCAATGTTTGTGCGACAGGGCACTAATAGGGTAGGGTCTGGCCTGGCAGAAAACGTACCCATACCCACCTGAAACCTTCGTTATCTACCATCACGGCTGTCAATAATAATCGCAACACTAACCGTGCTCTGCCGCTACATCTCCCCCACTCGATGCCGAACGGATCCGACGGACGTCTTGAAATGCTGCATCGTAAAAACGGTGGACACTTGTTGTTTTGTTTTGCCAGCACACGCCGCCGCGGTGGTCCCTCTACCTGGGGCCGACCGGAAACCACGATCGTTTACCCGCACCGATCATAAAACGTTCCTGTTCAATGATCGTACCCAATGCACGGGTTGTAAAATGGTTAAATGCCCGAAAACGCCACCCAGACGCCGAGGGCCTCTCGCTTTGTGTGGCCGCTGGAATGTCTTTTTGGGTTTGTTTTTGTTTTGGGAAGTATGCAGCAGGTACGGTGCAGCTGCAATCAGGGTTGCAATTGAGGAAATGGGTCTGAGGTTTACAGCCTGTGGTGCAAGTATCTTGTTTTGCTGATGAGAAGAGATCGTTATGGATGGAACCCGTAAAAACGAATGAATGTTTTCACTTTCAACAAATGTTGTTTTTGTTCGTGACTAAAAGCACAACGTGTTTTTCCTCTACGAAGCAAAGAAAATTAATGTCCGCGACGGTAAGCGTCACCCAATTTCCTAGGAATCGTTTCTATGGGCTTTCCCGCCCCTGTGAACGCGATCGGATGACTCATCGTGCGCTCGTTTGCCTTCCACCATCTGGAAGTCTTCACGCTTCCCACTAGGCATGCCGCTCTGAGCGCGCATACGTCATTATTATCTGTAGCTCATAATCCCCTTGTCGAGCACCGTTTATGCTTCTCGGTTGTGTCTGCTTTTTATCGTCTGCCGAATTCCTGTTCAAAAAACCCAGCGGCACCGTTCACAACGCACCGTGCCCCCTGGCTCCGACGGTGAAGTGAAGTGAAGTGTGAACAACAAGCAAAACGAAAAAAAAAACCGAAACCCCTCCGAGCCCTTCAAAGTGATAAAGTGATCGAGGTGGAATGGGACAGTAAAGAAAAGGAAAGAAAGAAAGAAAAAAAACGGCACACGGAACCGACGCAACATAAAACCTTCCACTGGCACCGCGATGGAATGCAGCATGATTCATTGATCGAATTCCTTTACACGGGTGCCCACGGGTGAAGACGATTGTTCGGCTATCGGCTGTTTCCTTCTTGGCCGTGCTTCTCCCTGTTTCCGTTGTCTGCAGTCTGAAGGGAGTGACAATAAATTCCAGCAACGAAATGAACGCGGGGGGAAACCGGGAGAACATCCTCAATGGAAACGTTCTGTGTCGTCTGCCGACGATGGTGTGGGGTAGGCCGGCGGATCAGCGCGTTAGGTTGAAAATAACTGAAATTAGGCAAGCATTTAAGGCGTGCGGGCGCAAATACACCGTTCGCAGGGAGTGCAAACTATTTGGCTTGATCCATTCTTTCGCCCCAAACAACAGCGAGGCAATCCCGCAAGATCGCGATCGTTTTTGCGTTGGGCGAAAGTGTTCCTCCCGACGGACCACCACCGAGTATGTGTGTTACATGCCTGCACGGGAGGGGGTGGGTGAAACGTATACGCCAACACAATTTCGGTTACGTGAGGCGTAATTGAAAACACACAATTACATAAATTAGCGACCACCCGGTCGGACACTCGCCCGGACGACACTTAGCGCAATCATAAGCGCGAATCATCATCACCGTCAGCCGTTTTGCAAGAGTCACTTTGCGAGCCTCTTGTGGGGTGTGTGTGTTTGCGAGGCTTTCCATGAGCACACATGTTCGAATGGCTCGAAATCCTCTACAAACACACACACACACATTCCGGTAGGAAGCCACCATCCCCAACCAAGGCGAGCAGCTTTATTTGCACATAAATTAAAACTTTTATGCCCATCTACGATTCCCACCCAAGGCGGGCCCCTTGGGGCAAAGGGGTGTTTTTGGTTGCGGTTCCCTTTCTTTCGCCGTCGCTCACCGATAAAGCTCGTGGGAAATCGGTTGCAGCCACGACCGGAAATGGCACGTAATGGAGATATGTGCTCTTGGTGGTTGGTTTTTTGTTGACTTCTCGTTGGACCAAAAACGGTGTGAAGTTGATAAACTCGCTCAGGGTGCTTGGGCGCTAACATGGGAATCCAATGGGAACTGGTTCAACATGATTGCCGTGGTGTATTGGTATGGGGAGGGATTGATTTCAATAAATCGACATATTTATTTCATTGGGCATCTTTCAGCAAGCTACAACCTTGTGCAAATATGTGATTGCGTCAAATTCTATCCAGCTCTCTGGAAATACTGTTTTCAATTAATAAAGGACGAGCAGGTAACATCCAATTAACATTTATGGGCAAAATTATCTATGGAGTGTTAGCAGTCTACAACCTCTACGTTCGTTCAATCGAGTATTACTTCATAAAATAATCCTCGGTGCCTCCGAGACCTATTTTTTAACCTTTAGACCTATATCTCTAGGTTAGTCATGCATTTCATCCTTCAAACCATTATGCCAGCTTTGTCTAGCTGGGCCATAAACGCTCCTTCCCTTGCCACCAATTCCCTAAAAAGCTATCACACTCGCTTTTACCCATTTTTGGGACGACAACAAACAAACAAAAGCCACCCTAATCAGCACGGGCAAAACGAAAAGTGGTGTCGGGTTAGCATATCCATCCCCCCGCTCCTCCCAAACCCTTGAGGTTGTCAATTATCGTGCCCGGCCACGAAAAGCCACGATGCAGTTTCATTATGTTTGACTTAGTGGCTGGCTTGCTGTGTTGTTGTGCCCCTCGTTCCCACTCTGTTTCGATACGTTTGTTACGAGGTGGGCTGAAGTGGAGCTTTCAAGCCGTGGACGCTTGCTGGAAGATAAGGGGGAGCACCCAGGAACACCCGGTAGGAACAAAAAAGCGCAGCAAAGAAAAGGGTAAGTTGCTCCCTCGTACAATCAGCCAGGGAAAGGGCAGTAATTTATGACCTAGAATAAAACAGTGCCGTTTAAATGAAGGCCCCCCCCCCGGGAGGTGGAGAGGACGATGGGTAAAATGAACTAGAATGGCAGACAACTAAAAACCGCACAGGCAAAACGCACATAAGCGGACCCGGTTTGTTTTTTTTTTTTTTTTTGGTTGTTCGCTGAAGATATGAAGCTGGTTCAAAGTTCTCATAAACTATCCCAAAAGGGGTAGAAGAAGGTGAAGGAAGAGCTGTCCACCATACCACAGTACATCTGCGCCTATGATGTGCTGTTGCTCTCCATTCAATTGATCGTGAGTTTCCCTCTGCACTCACGCCCCATTCCACCGAGAAGAGTGGACAGAGCTCGGCTAGAACTGGATCGATGCAACCAAAGAATCAATAGGTCCGGCAGGTTCAGCAGAAGCAAATGAATCATAAATCAAACTTCTCCTAAATAAGTTTATTTCTTCTTTTGCCTCGCTTTACAACACGCCCGGTACGCTGCAAAAGAAGCTTCGGGCAGGTTGCTTCATGTTGCCATTTCGTTCCTTCTGATACCGGTTTACGCACCTCACTCAGAATTGTCTGCTCACGCTCACGCCCAAAAGGTCTACAACACATGGTACGCACCTTTGAACACACGCTACATATTGGTGTCCTAATTTTCCGGAGGCTTGCTGCCACCATGACACGCTAACGCTCCGTGCCAGCGTGCCGACCCAGACGCGACAAAGACGTGCAAAAGGTGCAACTGCATCTGCACTGGAGCTCCAGCCACAGCCCGCGTACAGTGAGTCATGGCATGCTGCGTTCACACATCGATACTCAGCCTCAAAGGGAGTTTCGTTTGACTAATGGATCACCACATCGGCATATGCATGCTGATAGTGGCGGCTTTATTTCCCCCACCCAACCCTTGGGTCACTTTATTTGTTGCCAATTTGTACGTCACTCAACCCTCCGCGCTGTTTGCCAAAGACTCTTCCGAAACGAAACGGAGAGTGCTTTTTTTAGTTGCTGTTGTTGCACTAACCGTCACAAAGGCGGTTGCCTCGGTGTTGCCTTTTGTGCGTGACGAAGTGTGTGTGTGTGTGTGTGTGTGTGTGTGTGTGTGTGTGTGTGTGTTTGTGTGTGTATGGACCACCGGGTTTTGCATCGAGCCGTTGTCAATTGCACTTTGATTGATTTATAATTGTTGCGCCACTCGCGGAGAGCTGGCAAAAAGGGACTTTTGTAAAAAGGGTGTGTTTGGCAACGATGCCAGTGAAATGGTGGCGGAAAGGAGGGAGCTGTAGGGCTGTGATTGTGCTTGCACAACTAAAAAAGGGAAAGGGCGTTAAGAGCTGTCGCCCGCAGTAGAAGACGCGAACATTCCGCACATGTCACCGCTCAGCTTTCGGGACGGAGACAAGCCCATGACGGGTGAGCGTCATGCATTCCAGGCAAATGGGGTTCTCAATTTACCTTTGTCCTTGTGGTTGTAAGCTGCAGCTCCAGACACACTCTAACATGTGTGGAATTGTTATCAAGCTTTGATGTGCAGCAAATAAAAACGCAAACATGTTTAAGCTGATAAAGCGATCGTTGCGATCAGTTGGCTGGGACGGAGCTACAACTCCCATAAAGCTATCGCACGGGCAGGGAAATCATATTGCACGACCGTCACTAATTGCTTCATTAGCCGAGAATGTGCAGCACAGCCGACTAGCAGTCGACCACGCACTGTCACAAGGGCCACCGTTTAATTATGGCGACCGCTTTTGGCCGGCTCGTGATCGCCTTGCAACAACTGACAACAAAGAAGAGCCCACAAGGGAAACGCGAATGTTTTGCTAACACGCCTTGGCTGGCTCATGGCTCAGGGTAGGGGGGAGTAGCTAGAACAACAGAAACATCACCATGCCACCGTCGTGACATTGAAAACCCTTCCCCTGTGCCTCTCTCTCTCTCTCTCTTCGTTTGTGCCCGTGGACACATTACGTGGATGAACTATTTTAAGGACAACGAACGCGACAGCGCGACCGTCGCCAAAACAGCTGGCGGTACTGCCGCAGCTAAACAAGAACCTCTAGCACCCTGACATTGGTTTATTTTTGCCCGATCCCGATCGCGTCCGTTTCAGGTTAACGGTGGCAGCGTGGCCGACCAGGCCGGTCTGATGGCTGGCGATGCGCTGATCAAGGTCAACGGTACGGAGGTGTTCAACATGCGTCACAAGGATGCGCAGGACGTCATCGTGGCCGCTGGAAACTCGTTCGAGCTGACGGTGTCGAGGTAAGAATGTCGCCCGTTGTGAACCGCGCTATAAAGGAGAAGTTGCTGATTACTGGAGTTTTTTGTTGCATTTTTCTTGGCCCTTCCGACAGAGGTGGTGCTACCTGGCGTCCGTCTGTTACGCCGACCGGTTCGCTACCGTCGCCGTCTCCATCGCTGCCCGGCAACGTCACACCGGTTACGCGCACCTCGCTGGCAGCGACGCCCCAGGAGATGAAACCGATCGGCAGTGGCCACAACACCGCCGCCAAACCGTTCGCTGCTGTAAGTCATGGTCAGGACGTTGTTTGAAGAGGGGAAATAACGAAGTATTTCTTTGAAAAAAAAAACAGGTTAACGGAAACGATGGACAAATCAAGAGCATCGTCAACAACCAATACAACACCCCGGTCGGCATGTACAGCGATGAGACCATCGCCGAAACGCTGTCCTCTCAGGCGGAAGTTCTCGCTGGAGGTGTCCTTGGGTAGGTTTGAATTACGATCTAGCTGGTTGACATCGTACGAACAAATTACTGACTTGTTTTACCTTCCTGTACAATGCATTTCAGCGTTAACTTCAAGAAGAACGAGCGCGTGTACTCGCCGGCCAACTCCGAGGTGTACAAGCTGCTGCACGAGCAGGGAGATGACCCCGAGCCAGGTAACATTTCTCGCACAGCGAAGGCGCGGCAAGATGTGCGCTCTTCCTTCCGGTTGTACTCGATACCGTACGGTGACGGACACGATGCTGGACACAGCTTAGGGAGTCGTTATGGTGTAGACCCAGTACCCCGTACAAACTTCCACCTCCAAACTCACACCACACCAAACCCCATTCCAACAGACAACTTCATTAATCTCTCGTTCTTGTTCGGACGGCTTGTACAATCAGTTGTTATGCAGCTGTATTGGTATTTGTCGACTAACATTGACTGCAATTTGATTCAAGTATGACAAAGGACAGTAAGGGTCTCGACGTTTCCTTGACGTGTGATAACTTGTATTTGAACTTAACCAGATGATTGCTTTACTAGAATGTGGTTATTTACATTCCAATAAGGATTAACTTATACTTTTATAACTCTCAATAACTTATTTTTTTTTCATAATATTGAACACTGATTCCTGCAAAATATCATTCTCAAAAGTCATAATTAGATAACTTCAAACAGTAAGGTATTCCTACCGTTAGGGTAATCATCACATTTGGTTTCTCTGCCCTGCTGAAATTAACCGCCTAAAAGTATGCAATACTAGTGCGTTCGCGTTACGCTACACCTAAACGTTACCACCCAACGCTTCGTGATTTGTTCATCCTGTGACACATTTCCAACACACACTTTCATAAAACGAAACAATCCAACCCTATTTTCAACAACTTCAGCCCAACAACAACACCAGCAGCAGCAGCAACAACAACAACAACAACAACCACTCTCGCCACACCACCTCAGCAACAGTGGCAGCGGCACAAACACTGTTACACGCCACGTTAGCGCTCCCGTCGATCGTCCGGTAGCTCCGGCCGCCAACGGATTGCCGCCGGGCCAGAACATTTGTGCGTCGTGCGAGCGCCTGATTGTGTAAGTCCGGTTTACCCCCTTTGCAGCGGGTCTTCTGCTGCAACTTTGCCTCGGATGAGATCGAAACCAAATGAGCTGTGGGGTGTGCTTTCGGGCGATCTTTTCGATCGATCTCCGAAGGCGGGGAGAAGAATGGTAGCGCAACACGAAGCAGTTGAAGTGAAAATTGCACGCACACTCACACACGTTAACACACACGCATACGCACAACCAATGGAAGAAAAGCGTCGTCCAGCTGTACTGCCCGGGTGTTTGTAAATAATTGCCGCCACATTCCCGTCTCTAATCTGCACCGAATTTTCTTCTTTTTTTCTGTTCCACCACCCCTCTCTCCGTACACCTTACCCATTTTTACTTTCTTTCCCTTTTTTATCAACCTGTTGTGTGTGTGTGTGTGTGCCAAAAACCAACCAACATTATCCACCCCGTGTGACCGTGTGTTGTCCCTGTATCCCCACGAATGCTGTAAATACTGCTGCAACTGCCCGAACTAAACCAACCCGACCGCCCGACCGACATCCCGCATACCGTCCCGACGTGCCTGGCCCCCTTCTATGGACGCTCCCAACTCCAATGGTACCTCGCCGGTACCCCACCGTTGGCGGACCGTTGTCCTGGCCTAATGCCGCTCGGAGCAGATAGCGTTTACTCTAACAATTTCCATTACTCGGTCAACAAACTAGAGTCCACGTCGTCGCATTTCTACGCCACGCAGAGCCACGCCATCGGTGGCTATGCTACGGCCGGCCGTCTGCCGGTCGGTTCGCTCACCGGTGGCCGTCCGCGTGGCCCATCGCCACTGCCGCCGCAGATGCAGGGCCAGGTTCCGCGTCCACCGATGCCGAAACCACCGATGATGCAGCAGCCCCAGCCCCAGCGCCCAGTGCCGCAGCAGGGTGTACCGGCCCAGCAGGGCGCACCGAAGGTTGCATTCCCACCGCAACCGCAACCTCAGCAGCAGCAGCAACAGCAGCAGCTGCCCCAACAGCAGGCACCGCCAGCTCCAGCACCGACTTCAGCCTTCCGCCCGGCACCGAATACCGTTCCGAGGGCCGGTATTCCACCGAAGGTTCACAACGAGTAAGAGCTCCGAACTCAGGCAGTGGCGGTAGTACG
>AXCO02008017.1:0-13866 GCA_000473525.2 Anopheles melas
TCGCTCTTCTCTTCTTTCTCTTCGTCGGTCGCGTGGAGCATGGGGGAGGGGGGGGGGGGGGATATGAAAATCACAGAATTGTCGATTTGCCGTTTCGAATCGGTCGGACCGCTGCGCGCTGCTTTGACTTTGAATGCCTCTAGCCTCTAGCGGGGCGTGGAGGTAAATAATGTCCAGAAATGGGGCAATAAATCTTGCAAGTGTGTTGTATAATAATACTTTTACACTCGAGCGCCGGGCACGCCGGGCCGATTTGCCTGCCTGAAGTGCACGCGGGCGAGTAGTGGCTCTTGGGCACACACCGGAGCAGTTGTGTGTTTCCCCGTCCGCCACACAGCTCTACACAGCCGGTGTGTGCCGGTGTGGATGAAAGGAAAACCTCGTTCGGCAGTGCGCAACATAAATCTCGAGCCGTATCCGTAATTTCCCGGCCCCCTGCTCGGGGTGACTTCAATTCGTCTATTGAGGCGTCGCAGATCGATTGGCGAAAGGGTGCCCCGGGATTTTGGATTAAGTCTTCCAACGCGAATGGCGGCGGACGTCCCTCGCCTTGCCCATTGTACCGTCCCGCGCTGTAGGTTGCGCAGGCGAAAATGATAGTAAAATTTAGTAGTTGATTGTAAATTGACAAATATCACAATAAATCTTGAGCCCGTTAGTATGCCGCCGTCAGTGGGCTCTCGCGAGTCGGGTTCGTCGCTTGCTGGTTGTGTCTGTTGCGATCGTCGAGTCGAGTTCGAAACAATTTAATCAACCTGAGACTGATACTGACAACGGTGGAGAGCTGTACAAGGAAGGGAGAGTAAATCCAGGTCGTAAACTGGAAACCAAACATGAAAACAGTAGAAAAGCGTCTGCCCCGTCCAAGTACAAGGGGCGATAAAAATAAAAATTAGACACATAATTTACATAGCCGGGCGCGCAGGGGATTCGGGTGGCAGGTGGTGCAGCAACATTTCGGATGATTACGAACGAAGCACCATTTACTCTTTATGACTCTTGGGTCGGGACATGCCTGGTAGAACCACGTTGGGGTTTCGCTGTACCCGCCCAGTCAGTACGAAGGCACATCTTCTGCACCGCGAGCCTTAAATGGTTGTCCACCGTACCGGAGGGCCAAGGCTGTGTTATCAACGTGCGCAGTATAACTGCCCAAGAATCCACGCAAGCTGATCGGGAGCAGGACGCTAATTTGGGGCGACAAAAAAGTGCTTAAAAATGCTTCGCATCCCGCGAGCCCATCCCAGGGGTTTAATGGTGTCTGACGCGGGGTGCCGTTAAATGTTTGGCAAAATGCAGTTGAGATGATATTTGGTCCGTTTTGCGAGCCGTTTGCGAGCGCAGTTCTAATGATGACCGTTCGAGAGGTTGAACTCAACATTTTGAACGTGCTGTTGTCTGGAAGCCCTCGGTTAAGTAATGTTTTTTTTTTGTTTTTGACGGCGACAGAATTGCTGGGCGGCAGACATATTTTAGGATGCGTTTGAAGCTTCCGAACCGGGTCGTGTTTGTTGTGCTGGTTTGTTGGATGGCTTTAACCCGCGCTCTTTTACGATGTACCATGTTTTAGTAGTTAGTAGTTTTGTTTTTCGTTTGAAAAGGGAACTGTTTTATTATTATTGCAAATGTAATTCTCCCAATTCTCGCTGACGATTTGTCCTAATATGGCAGGGTGCAGTGCTTACGGACATTGAAAAAAAAACGGATGCAATGGCTGGGAATCTTCCTGGGTAAACTGTAGATTGTGTTGGGAACGATTAAAACAGGGTTTATTTGCTACACGCTGTGTTTGTGCTGATTAAAACAGGCAATAGTTATTTCCTTTACAATTATTTTCTTATAAAGAGAGTTAGATGATTCTCTGGTTATAAAGGAGACAGATTATTCTTAAGATGCCTTGTGGTCGTTTCTTACTTTTGTTTATTTTCTGCTTAATTAATCCTTGAGGCAGATGATAAATCCTATGATGTATATTGAAACCATGTACGAACCAAATTAAGTTCAAATTTTGAATACAAATCTGTTTGTGTAATGGATAACTAATGCTAGAAAATTTAGCTGTTACTTTCACAGCTTCATTCCTTTCTGTTAAGGTGAGTTAAGAAATGGCAAATAATGAAAATGTTAAATATAAGAAATGCAACGCAAAGTTCATATTAATTTCTAGTTTTTGTTGGCTAAAACATCGTTTAATTCTAATTGTTTATAATTTTACAACAAAAAAAACCCTGAAACATAAATATGCACGCGTGAAAAAAATCTTAAAACAGTGTGTAACAAAGAACTAAAAGACAAACATACACATACAAACAAACTTGCTCGTCACAGTTCACCTGCTGGAGTGAGTGCGCTGTAGGTTAATCGATCGGTCACGGTGGTAATGGGCTAAAATACGCAGCTTTTGTTCGTGGTAACGATTCTTATGCGCACATATCTTAAGAGCACGAAACAGAAGGTTGAAAAAAAAGAATACCTAAAAGATAGGAAACTCAATCATCAATGAACAAATGGAGCGTATTTAACATCGTTTAATGATGCGGAAAAAGGGCAAACTGGCCTGTTTTTGGTGTGCTTTCCCAAGTTTTCCCCCATATTTGTGTGATAAATCGTGAAAAGGTGGATCGGTTTTTCCTAACGGGTCCACGCAGGTCGTGTGTGCTTGCAGGAAGTGAGCGTTCATCACTTGATGCCGTAGCGAATTTAAGTCTTTCCTTTTTCCAACAACTAATCGGAGATTCGGATGAAATGGACGGTAGGATCGTGGCTACTGTTCGGAATGATTATTCCATTATCGGCCGAACAGATTTAAACGGGCCCGAGGGAAAACTATTTTCAGCCTCAAGCACCGAAGCGATTCCAGCACACCTATATCTGCCATCTAATCGACGTCTTGTATTTGTTAATGAGCGAATATCAATTGAATTCGCTAGATTGCGCGAGCGAGCGCACCCGTACCGTAGATGCCGCTGGCAGTGAACCCGACAGATGCCGAATGATGAAAACACATTTTTGTTCCCCTTCCATTTCCACCCCTTCAAGTGTATCTGAACCCCCCCCCCCCCCCTGATCCAATCAGCTGCCGCAAAACATCATAATCGTTTAGTAGTTGCGAATGTTTCCCGGGCATCGGCATCCACAGTTAATCGATTCCGCCGCCGGGCGTTTGGGTAATTAGCAACTTAATACGAGCAAATGCGGTATTGCTGCCATCGGGAGATTTCCTCGCAATCCACCCCTTTCCCCCTGGCGATTAATATCACGAAATGATTTGCGCGTTTGTGTGCCGTGGCTTCGCCAGAGCCAAATTTCGTGCGCGCAATAAAATGTTATGTCCCGTAAAAATCACTTCACCCGCTTTGCAGTGCAAAAACCGAGCGCACACACATGCGAAAAACAAATCACAAACGCCGATCGATTACCGCTTCGGTGGCGATCAACGATTGCGGTGCCTCCGGTGTGCAGCAGTAGCAGTGGTAGTAGCACCAGCAGCAACCTCAACAAATGCAGTTCAAATCGAGATCGTGTGGATTAGCGAGCGCGGCGAGCCGACGACGGGAGGCCGAGCAAATAAATTGAACCATAAATAAAATAAATGCAAATAAATAAACATTCCCACGCTAGCGGGCGGATGTTGACTGTAGGGAGGAGTGCTGGGGGATGATGCTTGGGGAGGGGGGGGGGGGGTATGGAGGACAGCAACAAGATAATACTTTGATTTTAGCTGCACTCGTTTAATTCAAAGCTCAATTGTGGAATGTTTTTAAACATTCCGCGTGCGTGCGCGTTGCACTTGAAGGCGTTTTGTGAGGGCGTTCGTTATGAGCTTTTGCAGTAAGAAGCGATATTTTCCATCACCATCTTCTCCTTGTTCTGTAATAGCAGCACAACAATCCATAACATCACAAGAAGGTGTAGGTTAATGTTTTTCCATGTTGCTGGCGATACAGGAAGCACAAACACAAGGCAGTTATCGTGTCATCGGTTTCGCGTTAAAGAGCAATGAAAAAGGCCCGCCTGAAACGGGGGCGAAAGCTGAAAGGGTAGAAAAGGGACGGCAAACGAAAGCCGTCGGTATCGGTTTGTGTACATTGAGCTTTAATCCTTTGCCGGTACCTTTGCGCTTTACAGGTAAATAGCGAGCGTGTGCGATAAAGCAAATGTTTTCTCCTGCAAGGATAGGTTAATAATCTCGAACAACTTCTGGTATGCTACCGTGTGTGTGGCTTGCTGCCAGAAACAAAGAGCAAGAGAGAAAGAAGAAAAAAATACACTTAATCCCACACACACACACACATATAAGCCGTTAAAGACTTTAAGCAAAAAGGCCCGGGTGGAAGGTGGAAGGAATTGAGAAGCTCCAGCAATCATTCCAGTAGCCAATCGGCAATGATTGGAGCTGACCTCCTCTGCGGGATTTGCCTGCCAGGGGGAAGCGCATCCACTGCATCCACAAACAATGCATCCCCGGTGCTCGATGCACTTGCAGTGCAAAAAAGGGGAAGCAAAACATAGAAGGAGAAAACAGTAAACACAGAACCTCCCCACAATCAAACGCATCTCGTGGTGCGGGTGAAGCGCTTTACAAAAAGAAAAAGCTTTTAAAATCATGCCGCCCCAAACTCCCCAAGCTCCTGTTCAAAGCGGTAGAAGAAGTGGCGGTGGTGATGGCATGTGGAGCCGCTTTATTGTATCAGCATCAGGTACGGGAAACCCTACAGGCTGCAAGGAAGGAACGAGACGGAATCGATCCTTCCCCTCCACGCGAGGGAAATCCTTTTGCAAGAAACGGAAGCATCCGGCCTCGAAAGCGTGTGTCCGCTGTGTGCGACCATTGTTAATTCGCCGCGAGAATGGGTTGAATATTGATTTTATCGGAAGCGGATCTCTTTGAAGGCGGGCTTTGAAAGCGAAGAATTCGATCGGCCGAGTGCATTCCCTTCGTGGGAGACTTTCGTAAGTTTCGCTGGGGCATATATGTGCAAAAAAAAAGGAAACTAAAGAAACGACGGAGTGTGGCGGAGGGAAGGAATTAAACGCATCTGCCCCGGTTACCGCGGTTTTGCCCGGTTGGAGAAAATCACGGACCCGGTCGATAGATGAGCGTAGTGTCTTTTGGCATTCTGTTTTTTTCATTCACTACCTCGAGTACAAGTCCTCCTCCAAACGCTGTGGATCTGCATCTAGAGCCTTGTACTGGAAGGATTGGAGGGTTGGAGGGTTGCGAGATTCAAGATTCGAGGTCCATCCACGCAAGATAGTGACGGTGGTCCCGCGTCCCGGTGCGTCTCTTTGCAGAGGTCTCCCTAAGTGCAGTGACGTACAGTAATATGCATCCGAGTGCGTTTTTTTGTCTGTACTTTCCTTCCCAAGAGATCGCCAATGATCATGTGTAAGGTTTGTCCTTTTTTTTTGCTATGTGTTGTACCAACTCTTACCATTGAAGCAGGGATTAAGCATCTCTTGTACCGATTTTTGCGACTTTTTTTTCTCTCCCTTCCTTTCAGTGCGCATGTGCTTGTGTTCATGCTGCAACTCTTTAATGTCCCGAACCGCATTTTGGCGGCACCCTTTGGTGAAGAGTTCGATTGAACTTCGAGCGATGTGCGAGCATTTGCGTAACGCGTAACGGCCAGCGCACAAGTGCACACAGTAGGGGCATGTTTGATCAAAAATGAAAAGAACGTCCATCTCGAAAGCTTAAGCATTCTTTTTGCACCAGTGCTTCATGAAAGTGTGTGTACCAATGATTCAGATCGGATCGGTTTCCACCGGCTCTTGTAAATCACCGATGCGGGGTGGTGAGCTTGTCCGATGCGGGCAGGCATCGATGCATTAAATGCCCCATAATTAGTCGGCTGTCAATCTGGCTGACCAGTTTGAGTGAAATAAATGCATCCGAAACGCGTTCCGGGCGATTGTGTGGCACGCGTGGCAACGCGTTCGCAAAGAAACGGGCAGCAAATTTAGTGTCCCCGATCCCAGTGACTCGGTGACAGGGGGCATGGGTTTGTCCCGTGCCCGGGCGTGCGTGTGTGGGTGATCGATCGATCATCGATAAAGTCTAATTTAAATCGTAACCCGATTTGTGGCCCCGCAACTGAATCGCGACCAATTAGTCCCGCGAGACAGCGCCAGGGGTTTTTGATGGGTTCAATAATTTAGCCACCCGGTGCTAGGGATTGCTGTCTGTGTACAGCAGTGCACAAATCGTTCCGTTGCTTCCGATACGGACATTGTATGGGTCTCTTCTCCCCCTCCCCCCCCCTTTGGAGGAGATACAATTTACGGCCCTATTCTATTGCTGCTGTTCTCGATTACCCGCACAGATAAGCTTCCTTAAAAAGCCGTTGGGAAATAATCGTCAAAGAAAGAGCAAAAAGCAACCACCAACCCGCAGCTCCCTCTCGTTCAAAGGGTATCGCTTACCGTACCAGGTTGGGGGAAAATTGGTAGCAGCAAATAATAAAAGCAATTTGTGAAGCGGGTACAAATCGGGCACGGAGCGGATCGGAGCGATGCATAAACCGGCTCCGTCATGCTCCTAGACGCGCGGCGCGGATTTCAACGCGTCCGTAGACGCGGGTAAGCCCGTGGAGCGGGGGGGGGGGCAAGTATCGCGAGCCAATACCGTATATTCATAAATAATATCATTAAATTGAATGATTATTTATAATTTATTATTACAGGTATCGATTTCACGATTTATTTTCACCTTCCGTTCGGCGACGGTGAGGTTCAGTTGGGGTTTCTCCCTGGGCACGGGACACGCAAGCGTGTCGATCAGTGGTGGTTGGCCTGGAATCTAGCAGCAGCCAGGCAAGGAATTAGATGGTATTAAAGTATTAGACAAATTTTGCCAAGCGCCTACCTTGCGGGTCCTTTTTGGTGGTTCGTTTTAATAGGGGGAGCCTGCCGGAGGGGGTTCAATTTTCTTCCTCTCTCACTCTCTCTCTCTCTCTCTGCTCGTAGAGGAGAGATCATTATCGCTAATTCTAGCATATCGATGATAATGATTGGCGATCGGATAAAAGTGAAAGGTGCTACTGGTAGATTGTATCGGCCGCTTGCATCTTTCACCCCCTGTTTGGCACAAATCAATCGCAGCTTTTTGGTTCGGTTTGGGTGCGTGATACACAACCAGCGAAGGTAATCTAATAAAATGAAAAATCACCACTCGCCCATACCACACACACACACACACACAGACTCAGAGTGGTAATTTTCGGCACGGGATGCTTGCGGCAAATGCAGACATCTCTCAGAAAATCCCAAAAAGAACCCCCTCCGTGCTGGTGCGTTTTTGCATGGTGGAGTGCAATTAGCCGCCGGGGTAGGTTTGAATTTTTCGCCGGAATTCTAACGTGTGCAATATTGCACACGATTGCGCAGAGATTCTGGTGAAAAAAACCCAAAATCCATGGACATAAACTTGGACGCGAATGAGTAACTAGCCTCCGGGAGGTGAGCAAGCAAAAGGTTTCTTTTTTTTCCAAAAAAAGGATATTTTAAGAATCCGACTCCAACTTACGGAGAAGACGCTCAGGGACATTCCGGGCGCTTAATAATTCGGTGTAGATCGGGTTGTGTGTGTGTTTTTTTTGGAGGTATGAATTTAAATATCACTTCGGGTGCGCACAAAGGTAGGCAAGGCTGGCTGGCTCCGCATTAGTCGGCAACCGTCGGTGGAGTCCCAAGTAGCACGTGTTTGCGTGCGTGTGTGTGTGTGTGTGTGGTGGTCGAGTCGAGTCACGAACCGCATTGGCACAGGCCCCGGCCCATGATTATAGCCCTGTGCGGAAGCGGAATTTAGTCGAGATTTAATGCTTGTTTAAGACGGCCGGCTTCCCAACGGCTCGTTTACACTTCCTAAGAAAACGCACCACCACCAAACAGCTTCAACAGCTTGCGGGCGTTGGAGCAGTTGGAAATTGATGCGAAAAGAAGAGGAAGAAGAAACGGAAGGGGGTAAAAATGGATCACAAATCTCGAGCCCACCGCGTCGTAGAAGGTACGGAGGCGCTTTGCGCAGAAATCAAACCGGGCGCTGCAGGGGCAGCAGAAGCACCCGACGCTTCGAAATAAATCCCCTAGTCCACAGCGCACACAAGGGTATCATTAGCAGCAGCAGCAGTGAGGGGAGTTTTTTTTTCGGGATTTGTGAAAGAATTTTTCCCCCGAGGGAGCAGGCAGCTTTTGGGATGGAAGGCAATGTTGGCAATGTGTGCTGCTGCTGTCGGTTTGCTGTCAGTGTGGTTGGGGCCTGCGTTGGCCTGCTTGAGCGATATGGTGTGTTATTAAAAAGCACTACCGTTCTTGTTTGTACATGACATGGAGCAGTTTCGGTACAGATCGGTATGCTTCACCAGCTGCAAGTGGAATGAGGTTTAGGTGGGTGAACATTGCTTGAGTATAGAAGCGTTTATCTGCAGCTCGTTTTTAAGATAGATGAAGTCTGTGAAGTAGACTATGCAGTAGAAAGTCCTGACAGATTTAATGATAAAACAATCAATTAATATTAACATTTTATTGCACTATTTATGCTTTTTGTTGATGTAAATTTTGAGCACTGTTTTCATTTAAATTGTTCATTAATTGGCGCCAGCTCGTCCGCAGTTATTGACCAGGATAATTGACGCTCAGAAGCCCTGAGAACCACTGAGAGTGGTCCTGGATATTCCTGCAGCAGACAGAAGCCATAATTAGATTTTAGAGGTTGTTGAGGAAGTGAGTTCGTCACAAATGTACACTTTTTCTGTTCATTATAATAATAACTGGTCATAATACCAGTGAAAGCCATCCCGTAAAGTTACGCCACATTTTTGTTCGTGTTGTATTATAATAATTAATTTAAATACTTTGGAGCATTCATTTTTGCTTACAAAAGATCCTTAAAAACTGTACGTTATTGCGCAACTCAAGGTGCAGAAACTTAACGACCTTCTTGCATTAAAAAACAAAACTGGCGCCCAGAAATAAAGAAAGAATAATTGCGCGTAAATAATAAAAACGTGCGCACCATTGTGCGTAAAACGAAACAATTCCCCGTCAGCCATAGTTTTGCGAGCATAAACATGATTTTATAGCATCCTGTAATGGACAGGACGGTCGAGGCAGATGCCTCCTGGTACGGATCTCGGAATAGTCAGCCCATGAATATGGTTAACAATTAGCACAAACAGACAAATAGGTTTTACAGTGATCTCTCTCTCTCTCTCTCTCTCTCTGTGGCTGAAACACACAGAAACACGTGTCGTTTTTTGGGTCACCCGTCGAGTTTGTGCAGCACTGGTGAGCATCGGCCCAAGCTCAACCATAAATAGATGATTTAATGGTTGTGATGCCGCGCGAGCAGTACAGCGTTCCGAGCCGATCATTACCCAGAAGTGCCCTGGTGAGCCTGGCTGTGCGCAACATAAAACGTACTCCACACCACACATAAAACGTTGATCCTTAATCACATGTCCACCTGCAACGCCGAGCAGCGCGCATCTTCGCGGTGAAGAAGCAGGTGATTTTTTGTGTGGGGTGGAAAATTTGAAGAAAGAAAGCAAAGACGGAGAGCAGAAGATAGGAGAAGCGAAGCAAGGCACATCCTTAAATTGCACCTTCTGGTTTTCACTTTCCTATGAGGGAACCGTTTTTTTTTTTCACCCTCCTGAAGTTCCACACTCGGTACGCTTGTGGGTGCCGTTAGATGGAATCCACGGGGATTAGAGAGGTTTTAATTTCCATTAGAAAGGAACGACAGGGAGAATGGCAGAATTCCTAGAACGAGGATAGAGATCGATCGATCGATGGTGCCTGCCACTGATCGAGGCTGATCGATACACTTCGATACACTGTCCTTAAGCTCAAGGTGTAAAACAGAAAGTTCTTGATTTCTTCCACGCAGAGCAAAAACAGAAATAAATTGAATGTTTAATTCTATCGTTAAAAATGAGTAAAAAAATGCTTCATAAAACATTTTATCATCGCGTTCAGAATGAATAATGCTTTTCGCCCCACGGGTGCACCGAAAAACTCGGCAGCAATCAAAACGTTTTCATTAGAGTATGTGTGTGTGTGTCTGCAATTTGCGGGTTGTTTTGCTGCAACCAGAAGCTTTAGGGCAAGCATTCCTACGCAGCTTGACACGCAATGGGCAAATAATTCATTCCAATACTAACACTGCCAACCCGATTCCGGTCTCTCCGCAACCGTTAATGATCTATTTCGGAAGTTTGGCGCGACCAAAGTTTGTTGCTTTTTTGTTTTTTTTTTCTGGTGCAGGCAAGACGCAGATATTCTAATGGCGCTGCCGTACGTGCCGGAACGTTAATGACGAATTTGCGTTTAGCGTGCGAGTGTGTGTGTGTGTGTGTCGGTATGCAAAACGAAACCTGCCGCAGTTTGGCAAAGTGAACAATATTAAATCGTTCGCTCGTGCGCATGGTTTACCAGGGGGCAAAATAAAACAAAAAACCATCCTCAAAAACAGTTGCACCCTGTTTTCCGGCAAATGGTTGGCAGCGGTCGGTCGGTCAGTTTTGGCTAAAGGCACGATCACGACCGTGGCACGCACTTGGGCGAGGAGTGCGCGCGTAAACGATCGCGTTAGAACCGTGCGCATGGTAGAACTGCCGATCGCGTAGCGGAAGCAGTCTCTTACGCGGTAGCCGCCTGCACCACCGTTCCGGGCAACATTGGCATGAGGCAAAAAAAAAGAAGGAAAACCTGCATTTGCATGATGCACTTGGTTTGATTTTTCGTGTTTCCTCCTGGCCGCAGCATCGGTACACGGAAGGTGAAGGGAGCGAAAATTGCCGGTTTTGCAAATTACAAAATCGTGATTAGCGCACAAGCCGAGCGCACGATCGACAAAGTGTGATCGACCGAGAAAAAGGTCTATTAGAGCGGGAGAGAGGCTTGCGGTGTGCAGAAGATGTGCAGATCAAAGAGTGAAACAAGCACAACAGCACACACCCAAACGACCCAAACGACGGATAAGGGAATGGCACAAGCACTGTAGTAACGAAGAATCAGCAACGAGCAGGCAGGCAGACGAACACTTTCAGCGAATGACATGCAAAGTGCGGTGCCGAAGGTGATTCCGCAAGCGGGCAGACAGAACGGTCAGCTGACAACACGCTCGCCACGAACGCGTAATACGTCCGCATGGGGCGTAATACAAGTGGCACTGTCACATTTCAATTCATAATCTGTCCGTCCGGTCCGGTGTTCGTGTGTCTGCTTGGCCGTTCTTGCCGCTCCGGCTATCGCGCTCGTCCCGTACGTCAATGCGAAGGATGGCGCGGCGATTGCGATCGTTCGAACAACACATCGGTCGTCTCGCGTCCACCGAAATACGCGTCCAACCTGCGCGGTTTGGACATCGGCACGAAGATGTTTATTATAATAAAACATTAGGGACTAAAAGTACGCGACGGTGTTCGACGGTGCGGTCATTTAATCGGAATCAATTTTATGTAAATCATTGGTTCGCTGCAGACGACGAACCGGGCGCTCGGAGGATTGGGGGATGAGTATTGGGACCGATGGTGGTGGTGGTGGCCCTGTGAGACAGTGTCTGTAGTGGACGAAGATTGAGCTTTGGCTACTGTGGTTTTCCGTGGCTGTGTCTACGAAATGGTGCGATAGATGGAGCCGTTGCTTGGAGGCTGTGTTTTGATGGAAGCTAAACGGTGAATGGTTCACGGCAAATGGGAAGGAGATGGCGAAGAAGGACCGTGTTCTATGATATTTAAGCAAGTTTTGATTGTATTAGCATGATAGAGGATGAGGATCGATATGTTTGGTGATTGATTGTTGTTTTTTTTAAATGTTTTTAGTAAATTTGGTTCAATAGATGGAAATTGTTTGTTGAATTTGTCGAAAATTTATCATTTTATCATTTTATTTATTTTATTTATTTTATTATTATTATTATATTATTTTATTTATTTTTATTTATTATTATTATTATTTTATTTATTTTATTTATTTATTTATTTATTTTATCATTTTGATGAATTAGTTATGATAGGATGTATCCTGTATATGTCTTGAAGTGTGGCATCAATTTCAAAAAATGGCTCCTTGTAAGTTAAAATGGTCATTTAATGCTATTAAAAAAAAAACAATTTCAAAATTCTAGTAAATACTTTCTAGAACTTAAATTTAAATATTCATTTTACGAACCATCTTCACACCGGCGCCAGCCTGTTGTGTGACGCTACTCGTGTTTCTTCCCTTCCCAGCACGGACCTGTGTGGAAGGATTTGGAGGCTTTCCATCCTTTCCGCCCCGTCCAGTCGGGATCCATTTAGACAATGTATGTGCATAAATTTACCATACATTAATGTTGTACAAACTGATTTGATGAATTTCTCATCGCGCTCAAACGAGAAAGCACTCTTCCCTGTCCTTCCCTGTCCCTCCTTCCTGGCTCGGAGGTGGTTGAAAACGCTCCAAGCGTTTAAAATTCGTCCTCAAAGTGTTCGGTAGTCCACGCTCTCTGCCGTCCCCATAGCTCGCCGTGAACGCTGAACACTAATAGACGGCAGGGTAACGGCTTAGCAGCGCTTAGAAACGATCGAACGAATCTCGGTGAGACAATCTTCCACTATGAACCGTCGTCTGAAGCACACACACAGCCTGATGAACGGAGGCCGGGAGGCTACTGTGGTGGTAGTAGCTGATCAGAGAAAAGAAGGCCGTTCCCTCCCCCAAGAGATGAGTTTTTTTCCACTGTATTTTGGGAGGAACATCATCGAAAAAGATCCATTAGTGGATCGGAGAAAGAGAGAGAGAGAGAGAAGGCCCGTTACAAGTGCTTCCCCCCCACCCATTCCAGAGGCAAAAAGGCGCTAGCCTAACTATAACATTAATTTTAAATAGATTGAAAAAGATTTATGTCTACCAGATCGTTATCTAGGTTGGGCATGTAGCCGCATGTGCTGTAGACGAGATGTTCGTCCAAATCCATTCACTTCCCCTTCTGCAGTCTCTAAACGGGAGTGAAAACATTGTCTCTAACGATGCTTACGATGATCGGGAGATTTCGCTTATAGTTGTGGCGTGGTGCCGTTGTGCTACTGGCGGCAGCGGCGGCGTGGTCTACTGCCGACGCGAAGGCTCGCGCACATGTCGGAGACGCAAAGAATGGGCCATCGAGGAGGCCATGGGGGGGTTGATGCGTGTGGTGTAGTAAACATGTCCATCTAATAACCACAGCCCACCCATGCGCTGGCGGTCGGTTCACCAAGCCAGCTGTCCGGCCTTTTTGAAGAGCTGCTTCTGCTGGTCAGCCTGTTCCGAGCACGAAAAGTCACGGAGGGAAAGGATGCCCTTTTGGCCAACAGTGGACGCCATCAAAAGCAGGAGATATCGCTCTAATCCGCAAGCAAGAAAAGTTGTTTATCATCGCAGATTATGGAATCAATTTTGACTGAGAGAAAGACAAGAAGCAGTATGACATTGTAGCTTAAAGTGTCTTTGCAGAGTTTGGTTTTTAATATATTGTTGTTCCTTCGTTTGAGGAGCAATCAATTTCCTTTCCGGGTTTCGGTACACCTTTATAAGGACCATCTGTGTGTTCGCACAAAATAAATATATGCAAATTTTGAGTTTTCTGGAGCTTTAGACCTTGATGGAAGTCCGTAAGGATAAACCATGAACTCGATTGGAAAGCAACCACATTTAGAAGCAGCTCGAGGTCAAGGATTTGAATATCTGCAGTCGAAAAGGACGAGCAGGGCCAAAAAAAAAACCGGAGCTGTGCATAATCGGTCAAGTACGGGCGCAGCACGATCGATCGTGCCCATACGTACGTCAATCATTGTGGGATTGTGTGAATCCGCAGGCAAACTGCCCCCCTGGCAGGGAAAA
>AXCO02008021.1:0-13918 GCA_000473525.2 Anopheles melas
TGTGTGTGTGTGTGTGGAACAAGTTCCATTTTTATTCTATTTTCCTAACACCGTGTATTGCAGCAACCAGTATGGCATCGCTTCACACACCGCTCAGGCCCCTCCGGACGCCGCACTCCGCTGCTCTTCCTCCTGCTCCGCGTCCTCCTCCTCGCCGGCGGCCGCGTCGGTCGTTTTCGCTGACCGTTTGCTGAACACGCCCTCCTCCGGGATGTACAGGAACGGGTTAATCTTAAGGTTTTCACCCGACGGTGGACTTTTCAGCAGCACCCGCGTGACGAACCGGCCTTCGCGCTTCGGTCGCATCGAGTTCACGTCCTGCAGCAGGGCGGTAAGGTTGCTTTCCAGGTGTGACGCTTCCATTTGTAGCTAATCATATCGGGCGCACCGGGTGAAAGGGAATGGGAAGATGGTAATGAATTACACTCATAATTGCCAACCAAATTGGGGTACACCAACTTACCGTTCCGATGCAGGCAACGATCGAGCCAAAGTCCTTCTGCTGCTCATCCTTCGCCGCGCTGTAGTTGATGCCGTGCGCGTACTTTTGGATCATTTCCGCCAAATTCACACCGAGCGTGCCGGACCGAGGGTTTGGGAACTTGTTCTTCTTCAGCAGCCCCCGTATCACGACCAGCTCGGGCAGAATGTTGGGATGGGCCAGCACGAACGGATACTCCGACAGCTGCAGGTCGCCGTTCTGGATTTCCTTGATCAGCTCCATCCCGCCGACCAGCGTAGCGCCCGCATCCTTCGCTTCCTTCAGCGGATCCTGGCCCTTCGCGAACACGATGATGTTGCGGTTTTCACCGTGCTCGAACCGATGCGGTATCGCCACCATGCGCTGGAAGTTGTCCACGAAGCGGGTCACCTTTTCGGCCTGCATGTTTAGCTCGACGTGCGCGTACAGCGGTGCATTGGGAAGGTTGTACACGGTCGGATGGTGCGTTTCCCGATGGCACTGGATCGCTTCCTCCACTGTGTACACGCGCCATTTGTAGTACTTGCTGACCCAGCAATCGTCCTTCGGCTCCTGCTTCCAGCTGTCGTCGATGTGTTTGTTCGCTACATTCAGGTTGAGTCTGTGATGGGGGGGGGGGAAGGAAGATGGGTTTAGTGTCTTTATAACTTGCCACTTTTCGCTGCAGCCACATTACATACTTTCCCTTTTTCCGCAGATCGTGCCGGATGAAGCCAACCTTTTCCACCACCTTCTTTACCTTCGCCTTGCGGGCCTTTTCTCGCGTGCCCTTACGTGCGGCCAGATCAAGCGTGGCCGTGTGCAGCAGGCGGGCCCCCGCTACCATCAGCGGCGTCGTTGCCCACCGCACGAAACCGACGTTGGTGAGGGAAAGCATCCTGTGTTGTCCTGTGCTGGAGATTAGTTCTTTTTTCTCGCCAACGAAAATGCAGAAATTGTTAAATAATCACACAAACAACATGCACGACCCGGCACGTCTGTTGACAACCTGCCCAAGCATTTGACAGCACGGGATGAAGCGTTTGTTGTTGTCAGTTTGGGGGAAACGCTTCAGCATCGCGCCTGTCAGTGGTGTGTGTTGTTTACAAATTTGCTGCTTCGCGAACTGCACGGGGCACGGTGGAAAATGTGGTAGCAAACCGACAAAAAGTGCTGGAAAAGTGGTGTGAAAAGTAAAAACCAGAAGCGTTGGGGTACTACTGAGGCTGCTGGTTTTTGTGCGGGAATCGTTAGAAGCTGTCCCAATCGCTCAACTGTCCCGTACCTCTCCAGCCAAAGCGTACCACCTCCATCGCTCGCAGTAAGAAGGAGAGGAAGAAGCAGCAAAGTCGGTTGTGGCGCGTATACAATCCTCCAGTGCCTGCCGCTGTGGTTTGTTCCAGTTTTTGCACAGTTCAAACAATTTGCCAAAAATCACCGAAAACCACAGCGCGGACGTGTCCAGAGCGATCAACGCCAGCCATGGGAGAAATGAACGGCGAGGGGCAAATCGAGGTGCTGGAAAACGACATACGCACGTTGCGAAAGCAGCTGCAGGAGAAGGTTCAGCAGCTGAAGACCTTGAAAAAGCATTTTCAGAAAGTGAGTATCGGTGGTGCCCCTAGAGCGGGCCAGCAATAGAGCCAGCAGAAGCCTCCGCTCTGTCGTCCGTTTGTCTATTGGCGGGCATCGCGCAGGGTGAGCGTGAACGAATCTCGGCGTTTCATGGACACCCCCTTCTCACACACCATCGTCATCGTGACGTTGGCGGGCGGTTGCAAAACCACGGCAGACGACGACGACGACGACGACGACGAGGACGGAGCGCGCGCGCGAGTTAAGAATTGCGACACCCACCCAGCCGCACACGCGGGGTAGTCGTATCTTTTGCATTGGTCAATCCCCGGTGGCCTTGATAGTGGGAAAGCGTAATCACCACTTCTCGAGACATGGGCAGCGCCCACCTCCCGCGCTCATGCAAAGCAGCAGCAGTGGCAGCCGCCGCCAATCGAATATTATCACCCTTCTTGCACAACCTTTGCTTCTCTCTCTCTCCCTCTCTCTTCGTGCTGTGGGAACGTGTGTGTGTGTTTGCGTGTGAATTGTGCTAATTTATTTCGGTTCTCTTCTACTTACAGAATTGCATTACCAAGCTGAACAACGATGAAATTGCACGGTACAGCCGCCAGATTATCCTATCCGAGATCGGGGTGCAGGGGCAGCTGAAGCTGAAGAAAGCCTCCGTGCTGGTGGTGGGTGCCGGCGGGCTCGGTTGCCCTGCCGCCCTCTACCTGGCCGGTGCCGGTATCGGCCGGATCGGCGTGCTGGACTACGACGAGGTGGAGCTGACCAACCTGCACCGTCAGCTGCTACACACGGAGGCGACGGTCGGCCTGACCAAGGTCACCTCGGTGCAGTCGTACCTGGAGCAGCTCAACTCGCAGATCGAAATCGAGACGCACCACGCGCAGCTCACGAGCGAGAACGCGCTCGCCCTGCTCGAACCGTACGACGTGGTCGTGGACGCGACGGACAACGTGGCCACCCGGTATCTGCTGAACGATGCGTGCGTCCTGCTGCGCAAACCGCTCGTCTCGGGCAGCGCGCTCCAGCTCGAGGGCCAGCTGACCGTGTACAACTACCGCGGTGGGCCCTGCTATCGCTGCCTCTTCCCGACCCCGCCCCCGCCCGAATCGGTCACCAACTGTGGGGACGGAGGCGTCCTAGGAGCCATCACCGGTGTGATCGGCGCTCTGCAGGCGCTGGAAACGATCAAAATCATCCTATCGAACGAGGGCGTACTGGCCGGGCGGTTGCTACTGTTCGATGGACAGCAGAGCGCCTTCCGCAACCTCAAGCTGCGCCCCAGAAAACCCACCTGTGCCGTCTGCTCCGAGGCGCCCACACTCACCAAACTGATCAACTACGAGCAGTTCTGCGGGATGCGGGCCACCGACAAGGACGCCGCCCTGACGCTGCTCGAACCGTGCGAGCGAATTTCGGTGCGCGACTATCACGACGGCTGGCTGGCGGCCGGCCGGGACCACCTGCTGGTGGACGTGCGCGGCGCCAATCAGTACGAAATGTGCCAGCTGCCGGGCGCACCGGTCAACGTACCGATCGAGGACATTCTTAGCAACCGGCGCACGGAGGAGCTGCTGGCACGAGCGCAACAAGCGCAGCTACCGGTGTACGTCGTGTGTCGCCGTGGCAACGATTCACAGCTGGCGGTGCGGCACCTGGCGCCACTGTTCCGGGAGCGCAATCTGCCCGCACCACGCGACCTGATCGGCGGGCTGCACGCCTGGACGAAAACGATCGATCCAAACTTTCCCATCTACTGAACGGGACTGCCCGCCTTATCATCATTTGTTTTATAATATTTGTCTTTTCGAGCACAATAAAATCATAAACCACTGTTGGTGGCGCATAGCGCGACAGTAACAATATTGCGGGTTGGCGGGTTTTTTATTTCGAAATTTGTGTTGTCTACCTTCAAGTGTGTGCGTGTGCGCATGTGTGTGCTGCATACAAACAGCCAGCTGTCATCGGCAGTGCGACCTTGAAAAGGGATCTCTCGTTGGCCTCGAAAGTGCGTATCAGCTGATGATTTGCCGTGGTTCGCAAAGTCCAGCGGTATGTGTTTCCGATTAAACAGTACGGCCAGTACGGACCAGAGCTCTATGAGCAGCGGAACGGACGAGGACGATAAGGAAGATGAGGCGGCGGGTGGAAAGCTTACCGCCGAGCTGCCAATTAGCCGTGACCGGATACCGATCGTTTATCGGCCCGAGTATGGTGTACGGTTTCTCGGCCTCCAGAAGCTACACCCGTTCGATGCGGCCAAGGGTGGCAACATCTATCGGTTGCTGAAGACGAACGGGCTGATACAAACCGACGGGGATGTGTACGCGCCGAACGAAATCACGCTCGAGGAGCTGTTGGCCGTTCATACGCCGCGCTACATCGACAGCCTCAAGGTAAGGCACGAAGAGAGTGTGAAAGAGAGAGCCAAACGGGGAGAAAACTCTAATCTTTCTCACCTTCGTACCGCACTTTCAGTGGAGTTTAAATGTGGCCAAAATCGCCGAGATACCGCCGCTCCTGTTCGTGCCAAACTGTTTCGTGCAGCGAAGCTATCTGCGCCCGATGCGCTACCAAACGGGCGGCTCGCTACTGGCGGCCCGTGCCGCCCTCGAGTCCGGGCTGGGCTGGGCCATCAATTTGGGCGGCGGGTTCCATCACTGCAGTGCCGACCGGGGCGGTGGGTTCTGCCCGTACGCCGACATTACGCTGGCGGTGAAAATGCTCCAATCGAGCGGCAGGGGCATCGAGCGCATCCTGATAGTGGATCTCGACGCGCACCAGGGCAATGGGTACGAGCGGGATCTGATGGAGGATCGGCGTGTGTTCATCCTGGACATGTACAACTATCGCATCTACCCGCGGGATCAGCACGCCAAACTGGCGATACGGAGGGCGGTCGAGCTGAAGCCCCACACGGACGACGAGGAGTACCTGCGGAAGCTGAAGCAGTAAGTGTGTGCTCAGGAAGCGTGTGTGTGTGCGTATCGACAAAGGATATCTCATTTTGGTTTCTTTTTCTTCCCATTTCCTTTCTAGCTGTTTAAGCCAATCGATTGCAGAATTTGAGCCGAACTTTATCATCTACAACGCTGGCACCGACATCCTGAAGGGTGATCCGCTTGGCCTGCTAGACATCACGCCCGAGGGTGTGGTGGAGCGGGATGAGTTTGTGTTTCGCAGCGCGCTGGAACGCTCCATCCCGCTGGTGATGCTGCTGAGCGGTGGATATTTGCGCAGCTCGGCACGTGTCATAGCCAACTCGATCGTGAACTTGCGCGACAAAGCATTGCTGCCAACGGTTCAGTAGATGATGGGAATTGCTTTTAATGGAACACAAAACTGTTGAAAAGAAAAAAAACGATATGTGATGCTATTTGTACTTAAAGACACACATTTTCCAACGCATTGGTGCTCTCTAGATGTGCATTTACATCTTCCTGTTCCATTAGATTGGATAAAACCCAAAGAGAATAGATTTTTTTTTCCTATTACCAAACTAATTGATAACCTTACTGTGCACTTACTTAAATTGTTCACCGTGAAAAATAAAATTAATCGTAAATTAAAGATTATTTTACATCCAGTCCGATCCGAAATCCGATATTACCGTACTGCCTTGTGTACGGTGCGTCGCATGAACCATATCGATCAAGTTGCCCGCGGTTGCCATGGTAGAGCGTCGTCGTTGGTTGCGTTGTGCACCTCGAAAAAAGAGGAAGGTATCCTCAGTTGCTGTTGAAGGCGTCTAGAACGAACAAGCAGGTCGTTTCGCTTTTGGATTGTGGTGCGCTTCACCTGTGGTCTGTAAAAAATGCTAAATTCTCTTTTCGTTAACCATCAAGATCAAAAGGAAGCGTTAGCTATCGAGCGTAGAAGACGCTTCGAAGAGTCCCGCAAGCAACGCATCTTCAATGCTAGACGACGCATTATCGGGGTAAGACCTCCGCACAATTCGCATAACATGATCGAAACGTTGCTAAATCTATGTTCTGCCATTCTTTTGTTTGCAGGTTGACACCGATGCACTCGGCCTACAGGTACAGCAGAAGCATGAAGCCGAACAGGCCCAGGCAGAGCAGCAGCGCAAGTTTGCGGAAGAGATGCGCCGCCAGGAGCAGGTCCTGCTCCTGAAGCAGCACGAACAGCGCCAGGACCGTGTGCGGGAGGAGAACGAACTGAACCGGTTCCGCGCATCGCACCAGAAGCCGGAGCAGTCTCGCGACTTTGACCTGTTCGATCCGGACGGTTTGAAGAAGTCGCTACCGGCCCGCCTCGGCGATGACGATCCACGGCTAACGATTTCCGGCGCCCAGAAGTTTGACGGCGAAGACCTGGAGGAGCGGCACCGCCGCAAGGTGCAGATCGAGCAGCAGCGGTCCTGGCTGGAGCAGCAGATACGCGAAAAGCGGCAGGCCGAGCTGGACCGCCGGGCGGCCGAAACGTTCCTCGAGAGCTCGCTGATGTCGCGCGAAAATCGGCTCCACCAGCTTGTCTCCCAGGAGCGGTACGCGCGGGGCAAAATTCAGCAAGCGGTCAACGAGTTCAACCGCCGGCTGATGACCGAACAGGAGCAGCAGCGTTTGCGGCGCGAGCGCGAAGAGCAGGAGGACAATTTGGCCGAAATCTACAACAATCTCACGAGCGATGTGCTGACGGAGAATCCGGACGCGGCGAAAAGCAGCTTCGGCCCGAACCGGGTCATTACCGCGCAGTACAAGGGTATGTCGCCGGAGGAGATTGAGCAGGTACGGCGCACGCAGGACCGGCAGCTCGAGGAGCTGAAGCGCAGGCGGGAGCAGGAGGCCAACACGCGCAAGGCGTGGGATCAGCTGGCGAACGAGTTCGATCGCACGGTCACGCTGAAGGAGCGCGAGCTGAACCGACGGCGTCACGCGCTGGCCGAACAGATACGGCACGAAAACCGCGAGCTCTCGCTGGAGCAGCAGCGCCGGGTGGAGTATCTCGACCGGGTGGTCTATCAGAACCGACCGACGGAGGCCTACTTCGATCAGTTTAATACCTGCACGCGATAGACCGTTACCAGAAATTTTGAAATCGGCATTTTAAAGAGCATTTTGCGACATTGCTTTTGGCACGCGTTTTGTGTGAGTGTGATTTTAGGTGAATAAATTAACTTGTGCACAACTCCTCTTTTTGGCGCAGAGAGAGAGAGAGAGAGAGAGAGAGAGATAGAAAAGGCATCTCGTACTACGAATGTTATAAATATCAATTGTATTACGACATTATGTTACGGACAATGTTGTTTTTTTTATCATTAGTTTGCTTTGTTTAAGTAAGCTAAAGTCTGATGGAATTGTAAGATTGCCTAGTGGGTGATGTGGACATACGGGCAACAACGACCAACACGGGGCGTGTGGGGTGAATTTTGGGAATCACAACGAACGAACTTGTATCATCGATAACGATATAGTGATGGTAATGTGCTGCACCGTGTTTCTGGTAGCGTCCGTTCGATCATATCACCATTGCTGCTCCGATAGAATGTCGGGCCGGACGAATCTTTTCCCTCACCCCATTCAACATTGTGTCGGCTGTGTGGCAATGCTGAAAGAAAGAAGGGAAAAATGACGCCAAAATGTTAAACAACATTCAGTTGCCATGGAAACGCATTTTTGGACGCAACGTGCTTTGGTAATGGGGGAGCCGAATGATAGTGGTGTTAGTGGTAAATGATATGCCCAACATCGACAAGTATTGTTCATGTTGATAGTTTTATTGTAAGCATGCAACAAAAAAGAAGGAAAATCTTCACACTTACGGTATCGACGAGGTGGAACCCTGATTGAACAGCACGTCCGACCGGCTGTTGATGAGAAACACCAGCACAAACGATATCACCATCACCACGATGCCGATGGACAGCGTGAGCGTTTCGTGGGCGGGCGATGGCCGCAGGAAAATGCGCGCCGACATCTCCGACCACGTCGACTCGGTCCAGGTCGAGTAGCGGTAGGAGGTAAAGTCGTACGTTTCGTTCATGAAGGCGGGCGACAGGGCCAGACTCATGTTTTGCGTTGTCCGGCGGCACTCGCCCGCCCCACCGTACCCGGCCATCCACTGGTACGGCAGGTGCAGCGCGGAACAGTTCGCCTTGGTAGCGTTTTCCACCTTCTGCCCGAGCAGCAAACCAAGCACCCGGTACGTCCAGCCCGTCGCATCGGACGTCAGCGTCGTGTGCACGCTAATGTACCGGGGGGGCGGTGCTGGGTAGACGTGCGGCGTGTCCGGTTTCACCGTCGCCCGGAACAGCGGACAGTCGGCCGACTCGAGGAAGCAGTGCAGGAACTCGTCGATCAGCACACTGTTGGTGCCGTTGCGCTGTCCGTACGCGCGCCCCGTCAGCAGCTCGTAGATGCTCATGCCGATCAGCGTGGACGCGTTGCGTATGCGCATCTGAATCGAATCCTTCCCGTACAGGTCGCTCCGATCGCCCAGGTCCAGGTCCTCCAGCTGCGTAAAGTCGTACTTGCGCGAATGGTTGCCGTAGCGATAGTGCAGGTTCTCCTGGTCGTCGTAGATGGAGTGGTAAAACCGATTGGCCGGTCGCGAGGCAACGATCACCGCCGGGAAGGTGATGTTTTCCCGCAGGAACGATTGGGCCGACACCGGGGGCAGATTGGTCGTCATCACCGGCTGCCCTGCCTGAATGCCGAACCCGAACTGTTGGTTGATTTTGCGCAGCAGCTCCGCCACCTTCGTCGCCATCGGTTGCGGTGCCGCGTGGTACACGTGCAGGTCGGTCAGATTGTCCAGCGCGCCCAGATCGATCATCAGCTCGATGTTGTCCATCGAGATCGGTTTGGTTTGGGTGCCGCGCGAAGGAAACGCACCCGTCTGCAGATCGTACACGAAGCGCTGCGAGCCGATGTAATCGTACGACTCGCCGTTGAAGAACAGAAACAGCACATTCCGATCGTTGCTGGGCAGCGCTTGGGAGAGGAAGTGGGCGACGGCAACGAGCACGGCAAACGGGACAACCGAATCCATCGCCCCGAGCCCCACGCCGTCGAACATGGTGGTGGTGTCGGTGCGCGTCGACACGAGCACTATCCGCTCCGGTCCCTCGACCCGCTGCTCCTCGGGCACGATCGGGCGCGGGAAGAGCGTCGCGTACACGTTCTTCCCCTGCAGCGGATCGCAGAACTTGGTGGCGGGGATGAGCGAATTGTACGAGTTGGAGCGCCGCATGCAGATGTCCGTGCTGACGGCGGCCGACATGAACGCTTTCACCTCGATCGCGCACAGGCTGCGCTGGTGCTGGTTCTCCAGATCGTGCGCGTTAAACTTTTCGTAGCAATCGAGCAGCTTCTCCATCTCGGCCACGCCCGCCACGTAGAAGATGGGGAAGGGAAAGTCCTCCAGCAGCAAACCACTGCCCCACGGGTTCCAGCTGTCCTCGGCCTGGTCCACGCTGCACCGCTGCTGCTGTTGGCCCGCCGCCAGCCCACTGTACTGGTTGGGGCAGCGCGACTCCTGGCTGAACTGTTCCAGCCCGCTGGCATTGTTCATCAGCACCAGCGCGGAAACGTACGGGCCGGCCTCATCGCGCAGCCGGAGAATGTTCTCGCGCGTGTACAGGGCGGGCGGTACGATGGGCGCGTACGGCGGCGAAGGATGCTTCTGTACGATGAAATCAATGTCCGCCTTGCTGTTGATTAAATGCAACACTCCCACCGATCCACCATTGCTTGCTGCATCGAGCAAACAAAGAGCAACGAACAAGGAGAAAGACATTAGTTACGGCTTTGCGAACGACCGCACTCCGAACACTTACAGCTGCAGCCGGTTACGTGCGTTCCGTTGAGGCGACGAAAGCAATGCGCCCCATTCACCGGCGTGTACATATTATCCTTCATGCGCTGTCCATGGGCTGAAAATTGCAAAAAAAAAAAAAACATATAAAGCGTTAATGATGCCTCCCGAAACGGCGGGTCCACTTTGTTGTTGCTGCTCTGACTCACCACCCAGGTCAATCTGTTGTAGTGCGACCCAAACGGCAACATACCACCAGCTAACCCGTTTCACGCCAATCAGTCCGCGCGAAAGAACCATGCTGTGGCACGGTCGAGCTTGGAATTATGCCCCAAATGCGCGAAAACGGGGGAAAAACACTTAAAATAAGCTACTAAAACTATTTCGAACGGACGGGCTGTTTCTTTTTGGGCCCCTGGCTGTGTTTACATTTCTGCCAAATGTCAAATCACAACTGACACATCGGGTGGAGAAACGTCAAGCAGGATTTGAATTGTTGTTTTCGACCGTTTGCAAGCCTGTTGTGTGCGTCCGTGAGTTGAGGCGTTTTGCATATTAGTTCATTCGGCTTTTTATTAAATAAAGCGTATTTGGTAAGTGTGTTTAAATATCAGCTTTAGAATAATACGTTCCTATAACTTTGATCTGCTCGGGGTCGTCCTACGTTCTATAGAAGCGGCGTTTGATTCTTCGGTCCTTCCGGACCATCCGTCGATATGGATTTCTTTTTCGTTCGACAAGATATCCATATGAACGCGTCCAATCAGGGATCCACCACTTGCAGGCACATGATCTGCAGGCGGATGTTGTTTTTGATCGTCTTAACCGTTTCGAGCGTTCTGAAATGAAAGCAACATAGCGTTAGAAGACAGCGTAGCCAATACATCGCCCGATAGTGTAACGAACCTCTGCTCGCTTTCCGGAACGGATGGAATCGCATCGAGCGCCTCCACAAAGAAACTCCTGAAACGATAAACACTTTAGCCAACCAGTCCGTGCAGCTCAGTGTGCCCAAGAAAAGCTTACTTTGCCGTTTCGTTGCTGTACACGCGCACCGCATCGCGAATCACGTTAATATCCACCGTCGCCTGTAACGCCCCGTTGACGTTAAACTTCTGCACGCAGGTCATCAAGCGGGCCAGCTCCTCCGCCACGGTCTGCACGATCGGTTCCAGGATGGGCCGCAACAGCGACGGCGAGATGGCAAAGATCTCCGAGTACACCGACACCAGATTGTCGAGACATTCGTGCGCGTACGGGCTGAGCTTCTCGGACGGACCGACCTGATCCCACTGGAAACGCCCCAGATACATCGACGGCTCGATCGTGCCCACCAGCGGATCGCTCTTGTGCTCAACGTACATCTCCAGCAGGCTGGCAAACAGCCCGTTAATAGTGGAGCGTGAATTTTCAATCGCCAGCGTCGGTACCGGGAAGCTGTGGCGCGTGAAAAGGCTGCCCAGCTTCGGGAAGAAGATGCGATTGCAGTAGATGCAGTTCGACAGGCAGCACAGCAGCCGCTGCTCCCAGGTAATGGCCGGATTGGCCCACTCTCGCTTATCGCCCGTGCTCATCTGTTGCTGCAGCAACGCGGCCGGAAAGCCAATGAGCTGCGACAGTATCGGCGCCTGCTGCGGATCCTCGTCCGACCGTTGCAAGGCAAGCGTTTCGATCACGGTACAGAACGAGGTGAGTATCTCCTGGAACCGTTTCGATAGCTCCCGCTGCCCATCGGACTGCGGCTCGAGCAATGGTCCTTCGCGCACTTCCGGCGTTAGGCAGGCGACCTGCGCGTCATCGATCGCTTCCACCAGAATCTCCTGCAGCTTGGCGGGCAAACTGGTCGCCCCGGCAAACTCCGTCACCGACAGCTCCCACTGCTCCTTCTCGTGCAGCTTTTTTACCCGCTCGTTTGCCTTCTTCAGGATGGTGGACATGCAGTAAAGGCGCAGCTCGTCGATAAACTTAAGCACAATGTCGAGCGCTTCGTTCGGGAGATCGAGCCGGATCAGCGTGGCGTACGAGACGCGCACATACCGCAGACAGTGTGGCAGCCAGGTGATGAGAAAGTTTAGCGAAGGGCTGGACGAAGGCCAAGCGGGCAATCCCTTTACCGCGCTCACGACTGCAACGAGTGATCGGTGCGCGCTGGAGGTGGCCAGCAGAGCCGACCGGAGATAGGAGCAAAACTGTTCAATCGCTGTCAGGATAATGCGCTTAAAGTTGCCCGGCTTTGGTGGACTGGCCCCGCGCAGTTCGCCATTGAAGTGGGCCTGGCCCAGCCGCCACAAGTCCGGGAACTGGCTGGCCGCTATTTCGGTCATTTCCTCGCAGAACTGTACGCGCACAGGCGTTACGGCCGGGTCGGTGCGCGATTTCGACTCACTGCCGTGCGATTCCTTCCCCGAGTACTGTTCGTACGCCTTGAGGAACGTTTCCTCCAGGTGTTTGGCGCGTGCCTCGATCGCGTCCCAGGCCGGGTCATCGATCTTTAGCTTCCCCGCAACGCTCGTGCCCGCTTGCTGCGCTTCCAGACTGATCAGTGCCTTTATCATCTTCTTCTGCTGCTCCACGCCTTGCGGCATCTCCCGTATTTTGCCGTGCAGCTGCTGCCGGATGGCAAGTATTTTGATGTCCACCTCCTCCAGTACCTTGCGAAAGATCTGAAAAAAAAAATCGGAAGCGAATCAGAGATAAACTGCCCTGCTTTTTCTTCGCATCCCTCCAGCGTCCCTTACCGGCACCTCCGTCTTGCCAAACAGGTTCTTCACCCGCGCGTAATCATTCACCACGATGTCGAACTCGTTCTTGGCGGCCGCCTTTTCCACCGTGTTGGGCAGACAGAACAGAAACTTGTGCCGCGACATGGCCGACAGGGCGGCCCGGGTCGCGTCCGCCTTCTCCTTCCGCACCAGCACGTCCTTGAACAGCTCGTGCGAAGCGTCGATCGAGCCGCGGATCGTCACATCCAGCTGTCGCACCGGCTCCTTCCCGTGCACCTTGTTGTCCTGCGTGATGCGATCGCGCAACGTCATCAGCGTGTCGAGCTGGTCGATCACCGAGCCGGCGTTCGACTTCAGGAACGACAGCTGACCCTCCTTCTGGCTTTCCACCCGCCGGCGCAAGTAGGACAGACCCGCCTTCAGGTCCTCGAACGAGGTGGCATGGTGGTTCTCGAGCAGAAACCAGCCGGGCGTAAAGTTTTCCTGCGACAGATCGCCCGACCCGTCCGGGAACAGGTCGCGCAGATCTTCCGGGAACTTTTTCTCATTGCCCTCGTTCGACAGCCCGAGCGGATCTTCCTGCGTGTAGCCGGTGGGTGCGAGGGACCGTCGTCCCCAGGCGAGCGATTGCATTGGCGATTCCTCGATCCACACGGCCGACTCCTTCATCGGGCCGATCGTTTCGTAGTACGCGCGGAACTGCACCGTGCACGTACCCGTGCCGCCGCCGCGTGTCGTCACGATGATGTCGCCCTTGCCCTTGGCCGCTCCCGTGCGGGCAATGATCTTTTTGTCCGATTTCCATTCCGCCGACAGCAGACAATCGCAACCGCAGATGGTCAGACCTGTGTGGAGGCGTGGAAAGACATCCGGTCGTTTACCCAAAACCGACTCCATCCCTTCACCCTCCCCAAACACCGCTTACCGATCAGATCCGTTGCCTTGTTGCCGAGAAATTCGCCACGTATCGTTACCCGCGTGCCGGGTGGACCTTCCTTGGGCGAAATGCCCGTAACAACCGGGCTTTTCACCATCGTGCCTAATCCAGTCGCTCTTTATCGCTTGATCAGATGATTCACAACGCCTCTTTCACTAGTGTTTTTTTCACCAAAACAATGGTGCACAGAGAATGTTCCCTCACCACGTTCAATCGAATCCACGATCAATAGAAAAGTGAACGAACTGGAAAATTGAAAACTAACAATTATCACCCGCTTTTTGCGTACTTTACAGAAGCATTATGCAAAAAATCGCATTATCGGAATGCACTGTTTACGTGTTTTGGTCGTGTTGTTGTTGGTGTTGTTGTTGTATGCAGAACCTGTCAGGCCGCTGCTCTCGCGGACATGCAAATGACAGTTGGTTTAATAAAATG
>AXCO02008022.1:0-13911 GCA_000473525.2 Anopheles melas
TTTTTTTTTGCCGCACCGGTTCGATGTCGGTTACAATGGAGTTCTGTTTTGTTTCAGCGGGTTTCTTTATTATTTTTTTTGGTGAATGGTGAACCCCCGAAAACGAAGATGAACCGTGGGAACCTTCAATATTCGATGGGGTTTCAAGGTTAATCGAGAGGATTGAAAATGATATTACATAACATCGGATTTTGTCGCTTTTTGTTCATTTAAGTCTTTCATGAATCTTCCCTCAGCAATTATTTGAAATAAAAAAAAGAGATTTTTCTCAATTTTGGTACAAGTTCTGTATGCTTTGCAATTACAATTAAAGACGATGTAATGTGAACCACGGCAACATTCCACCCACTCCAACCAACTCCTTGGAATGCTCATTACAATTAAAGCACGCTTCTAAACGCTTGTCGCTTGTCGTAAAATTAAAAACTCGTAATTTTATATCACCTTCTCGTTAGAAACGGGGTAACAACCAGTTTCAAGCAAATCGAGAGCAAACATTACACACACACACACACCGACTCATTACTCTGTATGTCTCCGTTCTGCTCCGCCGCTAGGGGCCTAAAAACCCGCCCAAAGTATCCCGCCGTGAGCCGTAAGTGCATGAAAAAGTGTCTCCAACCGGTGGGAGGTGTGCATCAGGTGGTCCACCCTTTCTTTCTCCGATCACCACCCGGATGGATCGGTTTGACGTTTCGCAATATTGCAGAGTTGACCGGGGAGGGAATAGGGAAAAAAATAGCGGCGCCCAAACCCAACCCATGCACGTCCATCCATGCCGGTGATGCTGAAAGCAGACCACCGGTAGGGTGGTGGGCCACATACATAAATCATAATTAGTGCCCACTGCTCCCCATCATCTCCCCACTCCAGGGAGGGCACCCTCCACGGCAAACAAACTCATAAAACTGCGCGTTATTAAATTATATCACCGTAGCAAAAAGGGAAAGACGGTTGTCGCCAACCGATTCGGTTCGCCCTCTAACCTCCCTTCTCCTCCCAACCGCTCCGGAGGTGTATCGCGAAATTGTAGAAACGATTCTCCTGTGCCCGCCAGCGCAGGCAGGTGATTTGGAGCATTTGGCGGTGGTGGGTTTGAAGCTTTCACGGTGCATTTTGCATGGCTTTGCGCCGAGCTTCCCTTCGGCGGCGATTGGCAAAAATCAGTTGGCACCGTATGGTGCTCCAGCTGAGGGGAGGGGCAGGACAGACTAACTGTGGAGTAAACTCGCTTTTGATTGATTGATTGATTGATTGCTTCAAAGGCAGAAGCCGAGGAAGAAGCCTAACCCACGCCAGCCGGCAGTGCAAATGGGGTTCGTCGCTTGCCTTCGCTATCGGGCATAGCAGTCGGCACCGGGCTGTCGTCGCGGCATGGCGTGCGCGGCTACTGATAGGGAGTGCAAATAATTGGCTCTTTTGCTCGTTTTTGCGGCTGTGGTGATTGAACTCCTCACGGTTTTGAAGCTAATAATTTGTTTAACATTTTTGCTTGACCCGAAAATACAAGCTTCAACCGCGTGAATGACAACCGTTGTGCCGGAATTCGATTGCTCTGTCTCGGTTTTTTTTTTTCGCTGGCTGCGCTTGCATTTTATTTTATTGACCCGGTTGTGCAACTGTCGGTTTCGCTCCCACTCGTGTATGCAAATATGTTTTCCCATCCTTTGGCGTACACATTTTCAATCCACCAAAATATGTTGTCGATCCAGCCTGCCTCCAGTCGCAAGGGGAAGAGCGATTGCAAAACGGTCCCCCTTCATCCCCTGCAAGATGCTTCATCCGCTCAATCCGTTCATGTATCAATTATCTTTTACAATCTTCCTCACCCGGTGGAATGTGTGCTGCTGCTTGCCTCATCGGGACAGAACATTCCTCAGCAACACCGACCAAGTGCAACACCAAAAACCTCCATCAAGGTGGTCCATGTTCGCTGTCTTGCACCGTCTCAAACTGTCCCCCCACATCGTCGGGCGACAGAAAACTAGTGCAGCTATTTAAAACAGATCGCCCAACGACACAATGTTGCCCATTTACCGAACAACGGGCTGCAACGACGGGAGAACCCGTGGTGGTTGCTGAGCATAATTTGTACAAAACGGTTTCTTCATCGCTCATCGAATGTGCACGCATGTGCAATGTGCGATTCCCATGCGATTCTGCCTGCCTGCAAGTCGACGAGGGTATGGTAATGAGTAGATCAAATATTATTTCGCAGTCAAACGTCTCGCGTCTTGCCACCATTCCATCCCGAAAACAATGGCTGATTGTTTCGGCGGGTAATTTTCTAACCGGTCGCGCTCAATCCGTCGGCGCATATTTTACACCTTTGCAAAACCGGCGGCGACGACGACGACGACGACTAGGGGCTTGCTGTTGTTCTAGGGCTGCAGCGCGATGAAAGCTGCAATGATGGCTTGGCTAGCTCCCACGCTTTATCGAACTCATCGGATGCATCTGTTTGGATGAAGCGGTTTTGCACGGCATGTGTGTTTGCACTTGTATTGTGCAAAAAGAGCATAGATTTTGCACAACATCAGGCGGTTGGAATGCAGTTGCGCGAGGTAAAAAAGTGTCGCATAATAATGGGAGAGTTGAGCAAGAAGGCGTTTATTGCAAACAGCTTGGTATTGGATAGCTTTCTAAAAAGAAAAAATGTATCGCTAAATATTGGAAAACTCAAGGTTATCATCTGATTGAACACAAGAGATAAACAATTCTTCATACACTTTTTGGTGCCGTGACCAGGAAACAGCTAATAAACATGGTTTCTTGATCACTTGAAACAAAACTTCGCGCAATCATCGTTACTTAACCGCCCCTAAAACCTGCAGCCGGTTTATCACCTTCAGTTTTTTTTTGCAAATCTGACCGATCCTAATCGACTTATAGTGCGATGACGTAACGCTTTGGTCCTTTGGCAAGCCGCCTGCAACACTTCGGCCGGATTAACCCACATGAGTGGCCAAGGGCGTGATATGGTGAACTTTCTTTCACCTTACTCCCCAAACGTAATCCGTTTCCAAGTTTCCAATCCCTCTACTTCGCCACGCGAAAACAAACTTAACCTCTCGGCCGTATCTAACTCGATACACACCGAGGCAGGCATTTCGCGTTGGACGATGTCGAAGCCTGCAGATGACGAAATCAATCAAATCTAAAAGCTTCAACATCCGGTCGAACCTGATCCAACCGGCGCAATCATCCAACCATGAATAGCCATGAAGTTACCCCGGTATGGCAAGCAAACGAGCAAGCGATGAAGATGAAGAGCGTACGAGATGTTGGATCTAAGACACAAGAAGAAGAAAAAAACGACACTTTGCTTACACTCTTTGCTTCTACTACTGTAGGTGGGTCGATAGTAGAAGTGATGGGAAAAACTAACGCGTCGCGCCTCAACATTATTAATTAATCACCTCAGCCAGAGCAAAACACACACACACACACACTCTAATGCCAGCAAACCTTCCTCGTTGCTTTATTTTAATGTTCTTTTCAATTTGTTTTCTTTCTCCACCACTCCCCCGTGCGCAGGCATCGTCCGTTTCATCGCGCTCGGATTACGAACTCCAAAGATCTCGATCCACACCGGAATGGAACAAGCCTCTGAAGGCCAACCGACACTAATCATCATCTGCCGCCAAAAATCGGCAAGGGCGCAAATATAAATACGCCACTATCCAACCTTGGGGACGATTTTTCGTTCGGAGGGATCAGGCCGCAGTCCGGATCCTGCTGCTCGCTTCATCTTCCTTCATCCCATTCTGTGTCCCGGCCTGTTGTGCGCGGGGTGTAACGCTTCCAAATCCCCAAAACCTGTTACCACAAACCGAAGCACCACCAGTTCCCCGTGACGAGTTTAGGAACGGAACACAGAACACCGAAACAAGTAAGGTAAGGTTGACAACACATTGAACCGTCCGTTCAATCGTGTGACTTTACGCGTGGGTTTCTTGCTCGGGTCTAGGTGGGTTCATCCAACGGGGAAAGGTTGCGGTGAGCAACTTTGGAGACCTAATCAACCTCCACCTTCCTTTCTCCCGTGGGGTTAGTCTCTCTCTCTATCACCGGTTTTCGACAGCCTGGTTGACAGTTCGGTTCAACTGCCGCGCAAGATGATCTCCCGCGCTGTCACAAATATATGAAACACAGAGAGCCGAAGGACGCATCAATCAATGAATGAAGGGTGGCTTCGTCGACAAAAGCCAAAAAATTGACACACCAGTTTCCGAGGGACGGTTGTAGTGGTTTGAGGTTTTGAGATAGATTTAGATATTTCCCTCCAATCCATCCATCCCGGGACACGGATGAGGTTTCGTGCTCCGGGTCCTGTCTTTTGATTGACTGGAACGGATGGGTCGGATAGTGAAGCGGTGGGTTGTTGTTTTTTTTGGGGAATTAGTTTTACATTTTAGCTTTGATCTTCCCTGTTTTGCTGGTTCTTCGGGAGGTCAGGTTTCAGCGTGACAACAAAGTGTCACTTGCGAGAGCAAAGACGAGAGGAGGCGACGCATTAGATGAGGATCAAATTCTGTTTCTGGAACTAGCAAAACCGCACGACGAAATTCCAAACAGGTTGTCAATATTTTGAAGTTGTTTTCAAGAGCTCGGCTTTATGATATACATCTGAAGCAACCTTCACACAATATCCCTAAAAACGAAGAAGATGCTTATGGTATAAAGCTCATCAACATGTTTTCTTCGCTTCAACTTTGCCCTAAGCTCTCAGCCACAAATCATGAGGATTCATCTTCCGACCCCTTCCTTAAAGCCCTAAAGATCAGGCGTGGCTAACTCCAACCCGCTGCGCTCCCCATAAGGCGAAAAACGTGGTCAAGAAGACCCTGGCCTGAAAGCGAAGCAAAGCGACAGCAACAGCAAAAAATCTAATTCCATCTCGACACCGAGAGCTGCTACGAGCGTGCTTCCCTTCTGAACGATTTTCAACAATCGCACCGATCTCGTACATACTCTCGGGGCATACCGAGCTGCCAGATGCCAGCACACGGGTCTTTTTTTTTTTGCACAGGGGAAATTGGTTTGATCTTGTGGCAACCGCAACCGCTCCAAAGGCAGATGCACCATAAATGATACCCCCAATACACTTTCGCAAGAAGCTGGAAGCGACCCAACCGACCGACGCCCAACGCTGTTCCGTTTTGCGAAATTATGCGAGAATAATTTTTAATTCCCGGTGCTAGTACAACACTGTCGGGGTTGGGAGTCCTGCAACGGCCACAGCAGCAGCGGCAGCACCGGCAGCACCAAGATTAGAGATTTGTTTGTGCGAGGGGCTGCGATTTCGATCGTGTGTGGAGTTCAGCCCGCAGCCCGGAGGGGAGTGCGACCTCTCTTTATTTTAATGCGCTTGTATCTCGCGCTTCCGCACGCTGCCGTTGGACCGGTGGCATGTTGTTTGACAGATTTACGGCTCATTGCATACAACGGAAGGCAATAGTGGGCAGCAGAAGTGGGCAATGATAAGTAAGTGGAAGTGCACAAGCGATTGATTCCCCTGCAGCAATGAAAGGGTGAAAAAGCAGTTGCGCGCATGATGAAAAATGGGAATGTGAGGTTGAAATACGCGAAACCAGTGGGTGGAATGTTATTTGCACGTTGAAGCGGGTATTTTTTTGTTAGTTTAAATAGTTTGAGGAAGAGTAGTATTAAATACAGACAACTGAAAATTAATCAAAAAACCATCAATGTGAAATAAACCATGAAAAAGGGGCAAAGTCGATGAACATGACGGCTATAAATTTTGTGTCAAATATTCAATTGAAAAATTGCTTTTCTTATGCTCAGAAAACACCCAAAAAAGGATCACCTCCAGCCACCTAAAATGGAGAGCTTTTAAAAATGCATAAATAATTTCATCCATCCTTCCCTCGGGGGAAAACGCAGTTTTCACAACAGTCACCAAAAAAAAAAAAAAAACATGCTCCAAAAACCCTCCCATCAGATCGGGATCGGAAGCAATGACAATCAATAAACCATACAAGGGAACAAACATTTCGTGTGTGTGTGTGTGTGTGTGTGTGTGTGTGAGCGAGCAACACACAAAAAAACGAGAAACATCCTCCAGCCCAAATGATGCAACATTTGCATGACCACCAAAGCGTCGTCGTCGTCGTCGTAGGCGCCCCCCGATGCCCGCAAAAGGACATATCAACAATGATAAATACCTTTGCCATATCGAATTGGACCACCCATTTTTACACCCTGTACGGGTTCAGAAACATCTCAACCACCACACACATAAGATGAAGAAAAAACGCTTCAAACTTCAGCTCTTCCCTTCTTCTCCCTTGCCCTTTCAAACACAACACACTCACACACTCACGAAACGATTAATTTCGAGTAATTCTTGCGAGCGTCGATTCGAAAGCAAGTCCAAAAGCCCCGTCAAGACCTCAAAAACCGCCCGAAGGGATCGTATTTTGCCGCATTTCCACCTTCCATAGCATCCCTTTGCCGGCTTCTCGCTTCCCCCGCAACACGCTCTCCTCCCGCAAAGCCGAGTGACACATCTGTCATCTCGGTTTCGCGCGATTTCGAACCCCCAAAGGGATTCGGTTCAGGAGAGAAAGAAATCATCCTACGACCGCGGAGGGGTTCGTCGCTTTCTTTGTCCCGTTTTTTTCTTTCCTTTTCTCCCATCCCCGCCATTAATGAATGAACGATCGCGTTCCGATGACAGGCTCGTATTTACTCTAATTTGTAGCTTCCATTTTAATCGTTATTTTTAACTGCTTCCTGTCCTCACACGCACCACCATCCGCCCCTCCCTCACCTTCACTGCACTGATTGTCGTGCTGCACGCGGACGCGCTGCTCAGGTGGACGACGTTGTGCACCGGTGTCGTTGCTGTTGTGCCCCGAAACGAAAGTCGCCCCTGCACTCCCAAACGGCTAAGGGGGCGGGAGGGGGGGGGCGGAGGGATCTCCGAACCGATACCTGCCATAAACACGACAGCGGAAAGGGGAAGCAAATCCCAAAAGATATCGACGAAAAACAGCACACGAAACCTCAAATCACACCGAAAGCAGGCCTGCGTGCCTTCCTCCTTCTAACCACCGAGCGCCGATAGCCACTAGCCGATAGTTGGTTGAAAAATGGGTAAAAACATTACAATTTTGCTCGACGCGCGGGACCAACCTCCCGCGCGTTCATTCACATACTTCAACTTCGAAGATGACAAGTTGCAGATATGCGGATGCGGTTCGCTTCCGCCGGCCGCGGTAAGCGAGCGAGCTGCAAGCGACGAACCCCCGTATTGCTTCCCTTCGCTCGCACCAGTGTGTAAACTGGTTCGAGAGAGAGCAAAAAGCTGGTGCATCCTGCACTAGCAATCTTACCAGCGGTCCACTTTCTGCATTCCGCTCATGAATTGAAAGTAAAATTAAATTTATGTATCACTTTAATTCAATCCCTGCCTTCGTTACCGAGCCCCGTGCTTGCATTTCTACTCGGAGGATTCGATTCGGTGTCTCCGCAAACCCAGCCACACACAACACACGATTTGCTCCAGTTCGGTGCGCGTTGCGCTGTCCTCTTGTTTTGCGCGGGCTGGCGGTTGTGGGGATGGGGTTTTTTTTTTTTTTTGCTACACACCGAGCTTATCCGGGAAGCTTTATATTTCCCTATGTCGCTGTGTCCCCCTTCTTTCTCCTGTGTGTATTTTTTCCCCAGTTTTATTTTATTCGCTTGTAACACCCGCAGGGTCTTTTACTGACCTCGCGCAGAGACTCCGCATGCGCAATGCTTTCTGCGCAAAAAACCTTAAACACATTGAACATTGCGCGAGTGCGCGCCGTGGCACGAGACTTGTGTGTACGCCTGCTCGTCGCCTGCCGTTTTGATGCTGATTGCTCTCAATTTTTGTCGTTTTTTGTGCCTGTGTGTGTTTGTGTTTGTGTGCAACTCTTCTCGGCGACCGTGGCTAGAGTTTTGCATGCATCCGCTTTCTGCCAAACCTGGCCGTCCGGCCAGCAGCATCCACCTGGAGAGATGTAATGTAGCAAGAAAAAGAGCAGGCAATGGCTCCGCAGAAGGGCAAATGGTAGAGGGAGCAGCAGCAGCATGTATTATTTGCTTCCATGTTTTACTTCATTTTGCCCCTAAGCTCCAGGGCTTCAGCAGAAGGGTTTTTTGAATGAAGCGTTACCAGGCGTTGTCACTGCTGGAGCGCGGTTGCGCGGGGGTGGCAAACGGTTCCAGGTTTGAAAATCCGCTGACGTCCGAGAAAATGAGAAGCTAATGGTGGACCCATCTGTTTTGAAAATAGAAGGAAATGGAGGAAGGGAGGAAACGGGGACGGCATGTAAAAGCATGGAAATATAATAAAAACGAGCCTCGCTTGACATCGATGTCGTGCATCAGTACCATCAGAAGCACGGGCAAGGTGGCACGAGCGCAAAGCACGCCAAAGCCAAAAGATTGCACCAAGCGACGAACCCGGCGAAACTGAGGCCTATTCAATGTTCGATTAGTTTTTGCTTAACGGAACTGTTTTCTCTACGAAGAAAAAAAAACAAATGCGTCCAAAATATTGCAAATGACGAAACGCTCCATCCATCTTCTTTGTCCATCCACCTTCACTTCCTGTGCCGACGCAAAGGCTTAAACGCGACATAAAACACGATGTCAAGACGTCTGTTTTCGCTTGTCTGATATGGATCGCGGCAGACGCAGCAGCGACGTGAAAGAAATGATGCTCGCACGATCACGGTTCGGCGACAAGCAACAGCAGCAGCAGCTCACAAACGCACAAAAGCGTGCCAGCGTGGTTTGATACGCGCTAGCACGTAAATCTCTGTCGGTGGATTTGTGTTTGGCTATGTGTGTCTGTGTGTGTGTACTGCTGTAACAGTATAATTAACACGATCGTTAAGATTTTCCTGCTTCGTGAAAGTTTTGACGCATATCAGTGTTCCACCGGAGCTAGTTAGGAGAGGGCAGACATGTGTCCCAAAACAGTCAGTGCCGTTTGAAGAAAGAAAAAAGCCCCATTCAGATGGAATATCGGTGTTTGCGTGTGTGGTTGCGTTTCGTGACGAACGGAGCGTTGACAGCGACCATCAATAGCAACAAAAAAAAACCCCTAACAAGTGTCCTCTTCTCGCTTCACCTAAATCATACAAATTACCTTCGCTTTGCCGCTTCCGTTTTGCCCCAACACACACACACACACGCTCTAATGCCGTCCTATCGGCTTTCTTTATCATTGTGTGCCGTGTGATACACTTTTGATAGCACCGGAATGTTTTCTTTGCATTGAATGACACGATACATAATGCTAAACGCCGTCACAAACAAACCGACACAGCCCTTGTGACAACGGGTCACCGGCACGCACAGGAGGGTTTTCCCATTCACACAAGAGGACGAACGACTGCCGCAAATGCGACACAAGCGACGAACCCCTCCAAAAATGGGCACAATTCCGTGCAGCCACGGGGAGAGCTGGTAGCTAGGTTGAATCGCTTCTCTTTCGATTTTTTCTCCCCCCGATTCGGAGTGCGTGTCGCCTCATCCGTGTCCTAAGGCGCTGGAAGATCTTTCACCGAAGGGTCCCTTTCCCTTTGGGGTTGTTTTTTTTTAGTGCGTGCTTTTTCCCCCTTACCAAATCAAGGCCTTCACCGCGCTACACTTCACTTTCATTGATCGTACCAAGCCCTGGACGGAATGCTCCTAAAAGGACCGGCTCCCGGAGTTTTTTTCCCCCCTCGTAAAGATTCCGTGCGGGCGGAAACGGTTTGCAAGGTGAATTTATGTAACAGCGCACCGTTCGCAAACCTTCAGAGGCGGACAGCAGCAGCCGCAGCAGCCGAAACTCCACGCGTGAGGGCGGACAGCTGGAGAAGAATCGATCCAGTGGGGTGGCCGATCACCACCCCGTTTCCATTGTCCCGGGTCCCGGTCCGTCAATCAAAAAGATGAACCAAATCAATTCAGGAGAATGGACACTCAACCTCACAACTCGAAAGCTCGCGCCCGAAATCCCTCCGAGCTCGCTCTGTAGCGCGTGGTCAGTGAAGAGGGTCCCACCCTCCTCGATCTTTTCACCCCCCAGAAGAGGAATCACTTAGAGCCGCTCGCCACCCATTTTCAAAAGAGGTTTGTTTGCCTTTGCGCCAGGGGTTAATAGGTATTAGAGGATCGTGTCGTCGTGGATCGCTCGCCATTCGGAGGGTCTGGCAAAGCGCGGTGAACTAGAAAGTCTACCGATGAGGATCTTCACGTCAAGATGAGCAGGGGTTCGGTAATACCCGGGGACCACTGGGGAGTGCAAGCGACGAACCCACCGTGACTGATCGAAAGTAATCGATTTGGAGCGTTTGAATGGCTGTGGCGTGAATCGTTTTGAAGTCGATCTGTCAGAAATCTGGTTCGAGTGTGGTTTCGGTACCGCCGCGAGCCCATTTACGTTTCGCTACGTCAATTAAGGAGAGGCGGGCTGAGCGATCGATCGAGAGAGCGAGAGAGAGAGAGAAAGTGCTTGTGTACGGAACGGGATCTTCATACGGGGATCTTCATTTTGACAATCCTACCCCTCAGCAGAAACGTGAGCTTAGTTGTCAGTTGGAGTTATTAAATTGTATAGTGACTGCGCATCACCGCCGTTTCGGGCAAGCAGCCAAGCTGCCAGGGACGGTATTCTATTAGCGTGAGTTTTATTTCATTCACCGCATCGATTTGGTGCGCTTGTATCTTTTATTGATCTCGCTTATTCACTTTCGCCGTGTGGGAAGCAGATCTTCAAATGATTCGTTTGGGGAGGGGGAGGGGGATTTTTGCGCGGTTCCAAGCAGCCAAGCCAAGCAGCAATAATTAAATTGTCTTCAGCGAGTTTTTTGCTAAAACGGCATGCGATCAAAAGCGATCATCGGTTCGTGTTACATGCCCATCCATCATACACACATTTCGGAGTTAAATTGAGCCCTAAAATGCTGATAAACGAGACGTTCAACCGATGGCGTTGGGCGCAATTCATTAGCACCCTCTTGAACAGCCCAAACGCCCGTATTTTATCTGCAGCGAGCGATCTTGTAACGATAACGATTTCGAACACGCTAACCAGCCCGCCGGTTTGTGCAAACATTCAAGCAGCAAGCAACAGTAGTTGTTTCATCCCACCACTTTCTGGGAGGAATCTAACACTTTGCGCAATCGCTAAACGTGATCTTATCACATGCCAGCAATCATCACTCCCGCTAGCTTCCCCCTGGCGCAAGGTAGATTGCTAGTTACCGAAAAAAAACATTACAAAATGATTTTAATTATAGTAATAAGAAACGCAGCACAAGGGGAGGAACAACCCGCCAACAGACAAACGGAACAGACCCGGGCCCGTCTCTTGCCGATCATTTCCATTTCTCAACGAGCTTCGAGCTTGACTTTGTGGCGGTTAAAGGTAGCGCGCTATGTTATGATCGAAGAAGATCTGCACGTCAGGTGCGGTGTTTCGTCTTGCAAAATGATTACAAACTGGCAGCTTGAGAAAAAAGCGAAACCATTCTGAACATAGTACTCCAGCAGAGCACAACTAGAGCACCGGCACAAAACAATTGCCTATCCTCGGAAATCGCGGCCATATGATTATGACCTCCTCCCCCACAATCTTAAGCACAAACGGTAGCAATTGAAATCGCAAAATTCTCAGCGATTTACACACACACACACACTCAGAGGGGTTTTGCCTAATCGTGCACTAGTTCAAAAACTAAGAGCACTTGCATGTATGCGCTGGGAGATGGCCGTGGTGGCTCATCTTAAAATAGGAACATTACAACCTTCTCTCCCCCCCCCCGCGCCGTCGAGCACGATTATGGTAAAACCAAAATTCATAAAGCCAGCAACAACCAAACTCTTGCCGCAACGCGCGGGCAGTTTTGTATGCTCACGTGCCGGCTCCCTGTGTGTGGGATTTTTTCTCAGTTAATCATCATTATGTTGCGGTTAAATGGGGGGAAGGGGAACAAGTGCATGCAAAAGAAGCCCATGCACGGTACACGGGGTGGCGCCGTGAATACTTGTGCACCTGTCCGAAACAAACGACGAGGGACGATGATTCTCCCGGCTCACCATTGACCAATCCGAACGGCTACCGCCGACTTATGCTTTTGCTCTCAATTTCAGGTCGCAGGGCACAAACGCTTTATCAGCAATGCGGGTCGCATGTGTGCATGTGTGGCATTAGGTAGCACACGTGTGTAAGCGCATTGCATGATAGCTTAATGGGTGAGAAAAAGCGGCAATGTTGGCTGCACGGGCATGAGACACACGGTTTCTTGCAGGTTGTACGATTGTGTTTTTTTTTCTCTTGTTTTATTGCGAGTTTTGAGAATTGAAATCGGTTCTCTTTCAAAACAGCTTCAGAACAAAGGATTTATTTCCCAATTCTTTAGGGTTGGTAATCTTTTGTGATGTGTTTTTGTTCTTATGATAACTGTGGAGCGAATTTAAGCAATACGGCAAAGCTGAATAACTGAATACTGAATAAAACCTGTGGAGCAAACGATTTATATATTAATGCCCCGAGTTTCTTTCAATTTTCTTGTCACATTATTCTGACACAGAAAAGTTTCAAATCTCGAAAAACTTAACATATCTTCGAGAGCATTTTTGGTTCTTCGAACCGGATTTGAACTGCTTTTTTTTCAACTCAAATTACTATTTTAAAAAACGAACAGTGAATCATTGGAGGACACCGAACTATAATGACCCTTCTCAACCACATTCATCTTCATTGCACCGGCACCAGTCAATAACAAATAAAAAAAAAAACTGATAAAGAGTCTCGCAAAACAAAGCACTGCAAGCAAAAACCCAATCATTTTGCAACCAGTCCTCCTTCTTTCCCGATGGGCAAGGTCGTGAGCAGCTTAAGCAACGCCTCACAAACCCATTGAACTTCTTCCATTGCTCGCTACTCAAAAGCGCGCGCCCTCCCGTGCAGAAAGTAAAAATGGGCCCGTTGAATCGAGATCAATCCTTTTCTTTACACCTCACGAAGCCACCGACCGACTGACCGAGCACACTTGAACCCTGACCTCTTACGGAGCGGCCATCCAACGAAGACGACTCCGGCGAAGCCACCTGAGCCAATGTCGAGCATTGAAAAAAAAAAACTCGAGCAAAGGCCGCACCCTTGCCGTTCCAATAGCAAGAGAGCACCAGCAATCCAATTGAGCCCTGAGCCGTTGGGTCAATTGATGGCATTGCCGTGTTGCAATTTAACGTGTACATCTCCCCACTGCTCAGCGCCAAAGGCGGCTCCCAAAAGAGGGTCCCAGAGCCCCCAAAAACAAGCACACATGCACTGAATATGTTAATAAATATTCATAGCACTTCCAAAAACAGACTTTTCGATAATTCAAGTACACCTCATCCTTCACGAGCTCTGCCTGGCACTGCCCGCGTCGATGACGGTGTCATTTCCTCGCCTCCCAGACGACGGTGGCGGGCAAGTGAGTGCGAACATTGTTGGTCGATTACCATAGACCGTACAACCGTCACTACTGCTGCGGCGGTGGCACCAGCAGCTCAATGTCGACTCTGTACACCATTTAAATACGTCAAACAGTAACAACAAAATAGCGCACCGGAGCTACAAAACGAACCGTGTACCGTCGCCGGTGTATACAAAACGATTGCACAGAGCGACAAAAAAAGAAGTTCAACACTGTGGAGGAAGTGACAGCATCTTTGAGAAAGAAAAAAAGGCACAGACATCACCCGAAAATCCAAACAACGCCTCCCGAACTGAGGCAACATGATTCCGGCCGAACAATGTTCATTGAAAAATCTAATGTTTTGTTACGGATTTCTTTCGCTTTTTCTTTCTCGCTGAGCAAAGCGTGTGTACTCTTCTAAGGATGGCACGGTCCATATGGGGCATCGATG